>JAIWNF010000107.1:0-70595 GCA_025093555.1 Circinella umbellata | reverse complement strand
TGGTTCTTAAATTAACCAAACTTTTTTATTTTTATAAGTTACTAGCAATCCTTCCTCGCTTCGCTCGGATAAATGAGCCCCTTCGCTTCGCTTCGGGTCATTTAACGGATTGCGTCGCAAAGGGGGGTTCCCCCCCTTGACCCCCCAAAGCTGGGGCTACGCCCCAGACCCCCACGCCCAATGCTTTATAAGAGTTTGTGGATAATACAGTGTTTTGCGTTTAAAAATATAAAAATTGGGAGGGTCAAATATAATTTTTGGTTCGGCCAATGAAATTTTTCTTGCATCAGTGAATTTTTTCTGGCATCAGTGAAATTTTTAGACTATCAGTATAATTTTTGGGGGATAAGTATAATTTTTCACTATCCAATATAATAATCAAGAATTCATTACAAAAAAAAAAAAAAAAACAAAGACAAAATGAAAATAATAATAATAATAATAATAATAATCAGCATTACTTAATACATCGTCATTGTACCTATTTATATCTTTGCTAACTTTCTACTGCGATTTATTTCTATTATATGTGCTTAAAACTTTTGTAACTCAAAAGGGGCAGACAAGTTTGATTGGTTTTATGAGTAGCTCAAAGTGGAGTTTTGCCCTGGCGCACTTTTTTTTTTGTACTTCATACAACCTTTTATTTCTTGGTAAAAACACCTTTACACGATCATGCAAACAGTTACATTTTATCATTATCAGTCATCCGGGGATTATGTTCGTGATGGGCCTGACAGCGAGACAGAAGATGAACCTCAAAAAACTGTTACCATTAAAACCATACACAAGTTAGAACATCTCTCGGACGACTGCTTGTCATCAGACGATGATGACGATTCTTCCATTACAATTCATGACATTTCTATGGAAGAATCGGAACTTGGTTTGGTTTCTAATCCAGATCTTGTGTGGACACCAACGAAGTATAAACCAGCTCAAGTCGCACAATTCGTTAGTCTCATTCAAAACAAGAATTGGAAACTGAAAGAGGCAGCTAAGGAAGCCGGTATTGAGCCTTCTGCAGCATATAAGTTTAATAGGCAATGGAAAGACAATGGTGGTTGTACGCTACCTGGTTATGTGCCTGCTTCGGAACTCAAGCCGAAGCAAAATAATATCAAACTTACTGATGAACATTCTCAATTTTTAGAAAGCTATGTCGATGAGCATCCTACTTGCATTATTAAGGATGCAACTCACGAACTTTGTAAAGCATTTGAGGGTCTAACAATCAATCAGTCCACTGTTTATCGTCATGTAACTGAAAAGCTTTCATTTAGTCTTACTCGAACTCAACCAAAGGTAGCTGAGCAGAATTCTGAAGATACTATTGAAGCACGTCGCCAGTTCGTTGAGTATATCATTGATAATGAGATAGATTTCAAGAAGAAATGTGTTTTTGTTGATGAAAGCGGATTCAAGAAGAATATGGTACGTCCTGTTGCATGGTCAAAAAAAGGAGAGCCCGCCGACGTCGAAGTTCCAACACAACAAGGTGTTAACCTAAGTGTACTTGGCTGTATATCTTATTACGGCCTAATTGCACTTTCACAACAAGTGCCTAAATCCAGTGGATCAAAAAAACGTAAAACTGTTAGCAAAAGGTCAGGTCTTCCGCATGGCACTTCTTCGAGTCATTTTTTGTTGTTTGTACGCGAGATGTCGTCTGTGTTGAAAAAAGTAGGTTTGAACAACATGTACATTGTTATGGATAATGCTGGCATTCATAAAACTGCCGAAGTCCTTCAAGCAGTCCGTGATCATGGCCATATACCTCTTTTCTTACCACCATATTCTCCGTTCTTAAATCCCATTGAAGAGTGCTGGGCACAAATAAAAAGAGAAGTACGCAAGACCCCACTTGAAAAAAACGAGATATTGGCTACTCGTATTAAAGAAGCAGCGAAAATCGTAACTACTAAAAACTGTAAAGGCTATATACGCCATTCTTACAGATACTTCAATAAGTGTATTAATATGGAAAGGATATAGATGTTTTATATAATAAATATTGATAGTTTATACCAAGGTGTTTTCATTTTGTCTTTGTTTTTTTTTTTTTTTTGTAATGAATTCTTGATTATTATATTGGATAGTGAAAAATTATACTTATCCCCCAAAAATTATACTGATAGTCTAAAAATTTCACTGATGCCAGAAAAAATTCACTGATGCAAGAAAAATTTCATTGGCTGAACCAAAAATTGTATTTCAACCCCCCAATTTTTATATTTTTAAACGCAAAACACTGTAAATCGAAATCATGTTTTTTTTTATTTATCTTTTCTTATAAAGCTATATAACTGCTAAAAAGCGAAAACAACTCGCTCTGCAAGTTGTCTTCCTTTTTTTCTTACCTTTTTTTCTTTATCAATTACGCACGTTGTTTAATTTTTTTTTTACTTATCTACTTACCTAAACCTGAAATATACAACAAACCATAAATTAACTTCAGTGACAATAATATTAGAAGAAGCAAATAAGAATGAAATAGGGAAAATAAGAAGATATACAATAAATAATGGTGGTAAAGATATTTGTATTGAGATGTTATTATAAGGTAATATGTTTATATGATTGATGATAGTTTAAATATTTGTGGATCTGTGTGTATATGTAGTAGAAAGTATGTGAAATAAAAAATAAATATGTGAAAAAAAAATCATGGTTACAAAAGAACTTCATGATATACGACGTTTCTAGTTGTAAAGCCTTCTTGATCAGGTTGAGTAGAATTATCAGGATTGAGCATGATTTTTATGGTGGTTGGTGTTCGAACCCGAGATATAGCAACATAAAGAAGGCCATGGGCAAATGGAGGCTCTGGTAAGTAGAGACCAACATTGTTAAAAGTCTGACCTTGCGCTTTGTTGATAGTCATTGAAAATGCCAATCGGATAGGAAATTGAGTTCTTTTGAAAATAATAGGGGATTGTGTTTGAGAAGGTGTAAGTGTTATGCGTGGTATAAGTACAATTGTACCTGCTTGTCGCCCAGTAGCAATTTCAGCTTCAAGAACGTACTGGCGCCAAGATCGAACAATCAATCGTGTTCCATTACAGAGTCCATTGGCAGTATCCAGATTTCTAAGTAGCATGATAGGACAGCCAACTTTGAGTTTAAGATTGTGTGGCGGAAGGTCAGAAGGGTTTAATAAATTAAGAAGTTCATTTGGATATTGAATTTGATCCTCAGGATCATCTACTCTGTCTGCACTTTTAAACTCTGATGCATCACCAGGGAATTGGTCAAGAATGAGACTGTTCAAAGCAGCAACATCTTTGTTCTTTGGAGTCAAAATTGCGCGGCTGGTAAGAAATTCACGATTGACATTTGGTAAGTGGAGATTACCAAATACGGCTGTAATGAGATCATATGTATTGTATCGTGGCATGAGCATTCGAGTAGGGATTCGCACCCTGTCCTCTGTATCAGGCACTAATGGCTCAGTTCCATTACCAATGCGTAAAAGATACTCTGAAAAATCACGTAATTCATTAGCATCAGCAGTATTAACAGCTTGTTGAACGCGCATATTGGTACGAAGATGATGAATTATGACATGGCGCCAAATATCGGTAGATTGGTTTAAGCATTGTGCAACAATTTGTGGTCGTTCAGCATTTGGAATTACAGGAAGTACCTATTAATTATTATCAAAATAAAATCAAATAGTATAAATTTGTATCATAAGTGACAATGATTAGTTGGAATACAAACTCTTATTTCAAGTATGTGATATTTTATATGTTATTTGTTTATATACGTACCTGACGAAAGTCACCGCCGAATAGAACAGTTTTTCCACCAAAAGGAACGTGTTCAAGATCAGGATTACAATGCGCATGATATCTTGGATACTCCTATTAACAGTTTCAATAAGATCACGGCTTATCATCGACGCTTCATCCCAGACAATAATGCTGGCCATCGTAATAAGCCTTGCAGTATCAGAACCAGGCGTAAAGTTGCACATAGAGGTTCGATGTACTTCTAAAGGAATTTTGAAGGTGGAGTGTGCAGTGCGTCCACCATCCAACAACAGAGCTGCTGTTCCACTTGTTGCAACCGCAAGGGCAATATGGCCAGCCCGTCGGACATGCTCGAGAATTAATTAAAAAGGTACGTTTTACCAGTCCCTCCTGGGCCATCAACAAAACACAACTTTGGTTGATCTTGTGGAGCATCAAGAAAACTAATTATTGAATCGAAAATTTGCTGTTGGTCTTGATTGAACTGAAATTGCTGTTCAGGTTGTAAAGCCAGTTGTGCTGCTAATCTACGATGCTCACGAATAGTAGTTGGTTCACTATTATCAGTAGTGTTATCTTCGTTCACAACCTCTTGTATAACAAAACCATCAAACTCACGTAATGATCGTGATAGATTAACCATAACAGATTCGATGTCTAATAATGCCTGGTTGTATATCAGATCTGAAAATTGTATCTCTTGATTATTCTGCTCTTCACGTGCTGCATGCAAATAATCTTCGGTCAGATTGTCACGATGACTTAACCACAAATTATACGGATCATCAGGGTGACAAAACACTAAGATAATAGCAAATAAACGCCGCAAAGCATAAGGGTGCTGGTAAGTATTTGCTTGATTTAGACAATCACTCCATTCTTGTTGGCCAGTAATTAAACCACGTCTTCGAGCAGCAGCTTGATATGAAGGTAATAATTGCTGTTCTGGAGTCCCATAATTGATAGTGCGCAAATCGTCAAAGGAAGTTGCACCAGGTACATGGTAAAGTAAAAGGCGAAGATGATATTTTTGTACTTTACGTGGAGAAACAGCATATATGCGACCAATAGTACCACCAAAGCCACGTTCACGAAGTTTCCAGCGACGTTCAAGTGGAACAAATACATGTTGTTCTGGAAAATCAGGATAAAGTATGTGGCGTGCATGCTGATGCTGCTGATTATACTGAAACCATGCAGTTAGTGTGGTTTTATGGGCACGTCCGACAACTGCTTCTGGGGTTTCACCTTCTTCAAAATGAACTATATGTTCATTCTCTAAATGTACAGCCAAGCGCTGATGAGAAGGAAACTCGTTATGAAGAGAAAAGGAAAACAAACGCCAACATCCTTCTGAAGCCGAAACATAACGGGCATCAAGGAAAGTTCGAATCTCATCAACTGGCTCATCATTGTTATTATTATCCTCAGAGTTATTACCGGTACGTTGTATAATGGTAGCAGATGAACGATCATGACCTTTGAATACATATTTGTAAACATATTTGATTGATTGGATAGAGGTACAAATTTCTACATTAATATGCGAATCATATTTGGCGCATAGATAGAGATTATGTGGAACTACCCATCGATTGTCAATTCTATTCCCTTGTTTTACAACATATACACCATTATTACGTCGACGATATACTGGATAACCATCCTCATTCATTTGTGTGTCATCATTGAATTCCTTAGGAAAGCGCTTCGTACATCTACCATCTTCCATGCAAGGAGAGCGAGGATTTAAAAGGCCACATGGACCGTGAATCATATGACGCTCGACTGTTGCACGTGCATCTGGGTATTGCTCAGCATCAGGAAGCTCACCAGAAACAATGTTGTCACAGTCAGCAGCTGTTTGAGGCTTATCTTCATTCGCCAGAATCAGTAGAATATGAGCATGAGGTAATCCACGCTTTTGGAATTCTACTGTATGAACATGGCCGACCACTTTGCCAAGAACCATATGCTTTGTAAGGTCATCCATAAGCTTCTTTAATTTTAAGCGAAAAACGCGAGTGGTGAGATCAGGACGGTCAGAAGCACGCTGTCCTGGTAAAAGAGATTCCTCGATTTCAGGCCATCTTGGATTGGTCGTCATTGTAACAAAAAGATCAGGCTTTCCAAAGCGACGTACAATACTCATAGCATCTTGGTATAGTTGTTGCATATGTCGAGGGGACCCAATAAAGGATGATGGTAAAATGACACGTTTTCCAACAGTTGCTAGGTCATTGTCACCAACATGCATAGCATCTGCAACATTACGATAAAGATCTGCCCTTAGTCTATCTTGGTTGTGGCGAATATATCCCAAACGATTGGCTTCCATTTTTGCATACATATCAACGATATACTGTTGAAACAGCTTTCCAAAATGGTGCAAATGATTATCTCTAGCATTACCACGTACCATGAGGCGGTATTTATACCATTCCATCACAGTAATTTTGTGGGTACCAGATCTTGCCTCAATAGTCTATCCTTCATCCCCTAGATGTATTATGGTTAAAACGGCATATTATTTAGTTCATATGTTGGCCTCAAAAATAGACGATGTTACAGTAAACTACTAACCTTGGGGGAAAAGTAAGACATAGTGTAGCGCGTCATAGAAGCGATGCATTTCACTAATTCGTTCTAAACCATCAGCTCGTGTTCTTAAGATGATATCGCGCGTACCAGCATTTTCATTTCCATCATTTCCAACAATAAGAATGCCAATTTCATCGGCAGTTGGTGCATTATAGCGTCGATGATCTGGAGTATTCTCAGATCTGATTACCATTATTACATTATCAATACCATGAGTTCGTGAAACTTCTGCCATACTTTGAAATGATGTTACAAATGGATTAAGACGATGCATCATATTTTGTAATTGTTGAAGTACTGTGTCATTGAGAGGTACAGGAGCAACAGCGTGTCGATTGGCAGTTTCGGCAGATGAAGTATCAAGTATATAGATCTGGGCAAATACTGGTGTTTCATTCTCATTAGGTAACAGTGATCCAATGCTATGATACATGCTTCCTTGGATACGAAAATTATATGCACCACCGCGAGCATTAGCAACAGTATGATCAATATTAGCTCCAAGCGATGTAAAACTTAATACATTATTGTACGCACGAATATTAGAACGGAAGTGCACAGAATTAGGATCAGTACCATGCAACCTCTGAATTATTTCTGGAGGAGCGGGACTTAGTTCTGGAAGTTGTACACTTCCTTGTTGGCAACATATATTAAATCGAGGTCTGCGCGAAGAGCTTGAATAAACACGTTCTTGAACCCAAAGCTGAGCATGACAGTTGGTACATTCGATATCCATAGACCCAAGAAAATGTCGTTGTGGAATCGTGTTGCTGGAAACACGGGCAACATTGTGAGCCTTTAATTAATACCAAAAACACATAATTAATTATTAATATACTCGCTTTATCATTACTCATAGAATAGCTATAGAATGCTTGTATAAATGGTGAACTAACAGTTTCTGACTCATCCCTATTGTTAGGATTATTTAAACAATCTCTATGAGTTACTCGCGTGTGACCTTCTTGTCCACAACTTGAACAAACAGGAACAGCGTTTTCTGATGACTCATGAACTAATTCCAAATCGCGTGTATCATTCTCATTGCGCTCACGGATCGCCAAGCGATTTGGATTGTTAAGACAATCTCGGTGGGTTACTTGCTGGTGGCCTTCTTGTCCACAACTCGAACAAATAGGAGCACCGATTGCAGTAGAAGTTTGAACAAAGTTAAACTCACGCTCTTCAGTTTCATTATGATTGCCGATCGTCAAACGATTCGGATTGTTAAGACAATTTCGATGAGAAATGCGTTGATGACCGGGCAAACCGCAAGAATTACAAATGGAGGTTGACATTGGGTAAAAAAAAGTTAAAAGAAGACTATTTTGCACCTTATTATGATATAAGTATATTATATTTTACACGCTATTTATTATTACACCTGATAAAATGTTTTATTAGTTTTAACTCAGTCATATTTCCTTTTTTGTGTAGTAGTAAGTTTTACTAATAAAATTTCCTTTTTTGTGTAAAAGTTGTTATTTTAATAATATAGATTTATTTTAACTTATCCTTTTCCTTGAGTCATAAACTCGAAATTATATTACTTTTTATTCATTTTTTTAACACGATACGACCGAAACGTATCAACAGCTCATACACGTATTGATGTATATAAGAAAGATAAGAAGTTATTACAATATTTTGCATTTGTTTCCGGACGCAAACCCACGAATTTACCGCATTTAAAACATAATTTCATCCGCTTAGAAAGGACAAGGCTGTCCGCTTATGATAAATGACTTTATTCAGTTATGAGAGTTGATTTATTCGCTTAGAAAAGATAACTTTTTCCACTTATAAGTAATGTTATCTGCATATAAAGAGTAAATGTCTTCGCTTATAAAACATAAGTTTATTCACTTATAAAAGTAATCATTTTTACTTATACCACTTTGGTAGCGAAAAACCACCTTCCGTACAGAGGAAATGATATTGCTAAAATATTATCAAGGACCCATTATGTATCAATAAAGGAGGAAATTACAGACTTTATAAAGAAAGTAGTTTGTTATGGTCTTTGTCTTGGGTAGCGATAACAAATTGGCTATTTTTTTACTGCGGCAGGTGAAATAAGGACAGTGGAGCGAAGAAAGGAAGAGTCTCTTCTTTTCTTTACTTCTTTCCATGGTTCTGGAGTCTACCTTACCACATTATCCCGTCGTTTTTTTTTTCCTGACAAGAAACGATACTAGCATGCAGTCGTAACCTTACGGTTAATCTTTGGTAAAGAACCAGGAAAAAGTTTCAGGTAATTTTATACTTGCCGCTTCTTTTCCTCAACTTTTGAGAAAAAAAACAGCAGCCTTTTTTTTTCTTTGACTTGTGTGGTTAGTCGCTTTATGGGTTTTGGAAATAAAAAAGAGGTTTGGAACTTTTTCCAACTTATGATTGTGTTTGTATTATTTTACGAATGCTGCTTGGTTCGAATGATAATATAACTTTCATTACCCAAATGGTTCTTTTGAAACGATTGTTCTTGGACATGTCTCTTGTTCCTTGACAAATTCGGTTCAACTCTTTTTGTAAGCTTGACATGTTCGGAATATTGACGTTTTCCATTGGTACACCTTGATTTTATTTTTTCATGGGAATAACACGGAAGGAAAATTGAGCTGATTATGGTATACAAGCTTCAATGGAAAGGGTGAAATTCAAGTATGCATGTGAAAGGTATTCAGTTACTTTAATGGTGAGTCCTTTTATTGGAGAATGTTTTTTTCGTGGCATTCCGTGCTATTGTGTATTGTTAAGAATGAAGTAGATGCTGCAACGATCTTTCTTCAAGTTGGCTACAGTTCTTCAGTTTGAACGGTTGTCATGGTTGAGCACCCGTTGCTGCATATATGATCGTTTTTTTTCTTCATATTTTACAAAAGAAAGAGTTTGTTGCCCTGGTTGCTAGCAGTACACGTTTTGATTTTACACTACCAATGGGGATAACTGCAATAGTGGATTGGAACGTATTAGCTTCGCTGTTGTCGTTTACAAAAAAAGTGATTATTTTGCTTAGCTAGACTACGTATTGGGTTGTATATGTATGTGCACCACTGTAAAGTTAGAAGATTTTTTTGTAGTTATATATCCAATTCAAATATCACACCTCCCTAGCTACTGTTTGCATATGCTGTTGATCCAATCATTGGATTTTTATCAGCTAGACTCTGTCAGATCATTATACCATGGTAACCAATAATTAAGTTTCTATTCTAGGTTTTACATTACTTTATATGAAGATGTAAATTATTATAAAGAGATGACAATACATTTTTAAAACGATAATTTATTTATATTATTAGTAATAGAATAAAAATACAGAAAGAAACCATTCTGAGCAAAAACCCAATGGTGTATAAACACATTATGATCAAATATTGGTTATAAAAACTGCAATGCTCTTGGCCGCTACTTTTTTTTTCAAGAAAAAAGCCACGTGGACAGGCCCTACCACGGGGAGGTGGCATTGCATCAGGACCCGACCTCCCCAGTTGATAACTGGATCATTGGCCCCTTTCCTATCCGAAGATAGTAAAGAGTAAAAACACACTCACCTTTCACTCACCTTTCAAACACACTCACCTTTCACACTCACTCGCCTTTCAAACACACTCGCCTTTCAAACACACTCGCCTTTCAAACACACTCGCCTTTCAAACACACTCGCCTTTCAAACACACTCGCCTTTCAAACACACTCGCCTTTCAAACACACTCGCCTTTCAAATTCACTCACCTTTCACACTCACTCGCCTTTCAAACTCACTCGCCTTTCACACACACTCGCCTTTCAAACACACTCGCCTTTCAAACACACGCACCTCTTAAACACACTCGCCTCTCAAACACACTCACCTTTCAAACACACTCACCTTTCAAACACACTCACCTTTCAAACACACTCGCCTTTCAAACATACTCTTTTCTCACACCTAACACACACACACACACACACACACACACACACACCCTTCAAGGAAACGACGCGACGGACACTCTCCTCTGAAAAAGAATAAAAAAAAATAAGAATAAGAATAAGCTCGTCAAAAGTAGTAACATGTATAATAAAATCATAAAAAAGAAAACAATAGATAGAAGGAAAAAATGTACTTGCTTGTTGCGGGTGTAAGGAAAAAGAAAAAAAAAGAAAAGAGTAGAAAAAAACAGATCTGAAAAAGACCCTTTTCATGCTTTTTTTTTTTGAGCCCGAAACAATGGTAACATCCTTTATCATGTATCAATGCCTTTGTATAGCTGACTTTTTTTTATATATATGATGCAGACAAGTAAAAACAAAGTAAAGAAGAAAAAAGGGAATATCAGCTTTAGCGATCTTGCCATGATGACACACACATGCTATTTTTTACTTTGCATAAAGACACGCTTACCGCATATTATATGGGGATCTGGACCTTTAGTCGCGCAGAATAATAAAATGAACCCGTGTTCCTTTTTTTTTTTACTTTTAAAATATGAAACTATCGAATAACTGATCAGCATAAAGAACATTGTTTTCAAATATACTCCCCCCCTCTTTGTTTTTGCACGACACGTTTATCCTTGGCAAAATAAATAAATGTTATGCTGGTCCTTTAAAAAAACATAATGTACCTTTTTATCTTTGATGTAACATCATGAAGCAAAATCTTCTATGTTTCTATAAAAAGAAAGTAACTCTGTTTCAAAATTGTTTGTATAGTTTGTTGGTGGATTCAGTGAGACGGACATAGTTAAAATAACGAGTACGTAAAGATAAAAGTAAAAATATACTCTACTGGGTTATATATAATTGTATTGAAGAAAAGTTCATCGTGTTTAAAGGGTATGAAACAGTATATTCGGCATTATTCCTACTGGTGGCAATTATAGAGTGTTTTATTATTATTGTTTTTATATCATAGAGTGAAAGGCTTGGTTCTACCTTTTATTTTTATTTCTATTATAAAGATAGTTCTATTCAATGGATTAAAAAATAAAGTTAGTCAATTCGTTCTTATGTAATATCTTGTTTGACTTTTGGATACAGACACCGTTTACCATGAATTCCATCTACGGTCTAATATCAATCTAAACTACGTAAACAGTAATCTCGAAATCGATATTAAAAAAAATCAGAGCAGTGATAAAATATTCATTTCTTCATCAAAATACACAATAATAAAAAAGATAATTGTTCAAATTTTATACAGCTAATGCAGAAAAATGAAAACGCAGATAAAAAAGCCTTATAATGCTTTGGTTCAACATACATCATATTATTATATATCCAAATTTATTTGAACTACGTAGTGTACTCTTATTAATATGAATAATCTATGAATGTGTGATTATCGAATTTTATGGTTGTATTATGAAAAGAGTTTGAGGACTTTAGTTTTTAATAAAGAAAAAAATTGTCGTTCATTATGCTAGCATTACAATTTCGGGAATTGCTAATAGTATAAACACCCCACAGTTATTTCTTCAGTTCTACCTTTACTTTTTAAATCTTTCACCCACTAGTTTTTTAACAATTAAATAATTGACTGACAATAGTTTCTTTGAGCATAAAGTCTCTATATAAAGGAATCAGCTATTTGTTTTGTCTGTTAAATCAGAATCCGCCGCAAAGCAAAGACTTTATAGGTAGATGCTTAAAAAAAGGTGACTCTAGAAGAAAAGAGCATAACGCAGTACGTAATTATATAATTTTTCTTGGAGGAGTCGCGTTTCTTACTATACCCTACACTTCTCAGATCCACACCGTAAATAACGAATTCAATTCCTTTAATACTTGAAACTAATAACTCCTTTCTAAACTCGCTGCTTACACATCAAATCGTTATTTTTTTAAAAAAATTACTTTGGTGCATTCTAAAAAGAATCATAGCACAAAATAATGGTAACAAGAATATTAACGATGAATTGCTTATTCGTCTCATACGGATTGTTGAAGAATTGTTAGCAAGAGAATTGACAGTAACACCTGTACATGAACCACCCCAAGCACGTCCTGTAACGAGTAATCGTGATGTATCATATCCTAGTTTCATGCTCTTATCTCGGCCCTTTTTTTATAGTTCGACTACATCTGAAAACGAAGGCACTGACCTTTTATATAATGGTTCTAACATCATTACTTACTGATACTTTTTCGTATATCTCTTTTTTAAAAAATGAAAAGAAACTAACATTTTTTGTTTTTTAACTATTACTCAAGTGAATTAACATCTGTTCATCGAGCAAGGAATAATCAAGTTGGTTATAAAGGAAATGATTTAACTTGTGAAGTAAATGTAAATTATTTTATGCAAGATCAACACTAGCACATGATACAGCAGCTTTCTGTGGAGATGGGCGTACGTAAACGTAGATGTGCACGTGTATGACGACGTTAATGAGGTAGTAGTGGAACTCCCCCAAGTAATGAAGCAGCACCCACATACAGCTCTGAACAAGACAATACAAATACTACTTCTAAAAGTAATCGATTTCTATTATATAATTGCTGTGTATTAAAATTGAATGCTTTTTCTAACATCTATGAAATTCTATAGCTCGTTGTCCAGTACCGTCTGTTCGTCAATGTGTTACTCGAACTTGGTAATTAATTGATATATAAAGTATAATAATAATAAATATACTAATGAGGTGTTTTATACACTCATTTATACAGTATATAGTAAAAAATAAAACAAATTATCTAGCTGTATATTATAATGTGGATTATCAGATGAGATAATAAAGGAGAAATACGAAGGAGCGAAGGACCAAGGAGAAAGGAGAGAAAGTGATACGAAAAATGATCGTTATCACGCTTTAGAGCTTCTTGTTCATCCTTATTGCTTGTTATAAATTGTTCAATCTTGTCGTTCTATGTTCAATCTTGTTATTTGTAAATAAAATATTAGCGAACAAGATATAACAAGTGACAAGATATAACAATATTTAACATATTTAAACATGATTTTTATCCATGGTGTCTTTGCAAGTTGCGAATTACAGGGTTTCCTAAGTGTTGTAGATATTTCTCTCAAAGAGTTGTGGAACCAGAGATTTTCAATTTTGGGGGAGTGCAAAAACTGGGGGTCTACTGCACTGTATACATTTCTGATCAGCTGTTTTTTATACTGATCGCATTACCATTGAAAACAACAAGAATACTATGAAAGCCAAAGTTGAAACTCAACTTTTATGAGCAATGTCTTCATGTGGTCAACGCTAACGCACAATCTCACAATAGTTTTTAAAGCCTTATGAGCTATAAATACCAATTGAGTTTATATCATTCAAGTATATATAGTCGATTGTAATATATAGCTCTGCGTAGCATAACTCTTAGAAAAAACCCAACACTGTGCGTTAAATTACTTGTTAAAAAAACTCGCTTGGTAAAATTTACAGTCATATCAATAAGACAGCTGTACGCACGGACCACCATGTAAAAATGGTTGTCATGCAGTAATTTTTTTTTGTCTCCCTTTAGATCTTGTACCTTCAGACCTTAAAAAAAGGCTGGATAACTTTTCATTACCCTGATAACAATTATTTCTATGCTGATATTATCTTTACTAATAACTTTGACAACTGAAAAAAAAAGTTGTCAGCTGGAGCTTCAAAAAACGCTTAATTAGACATTACTTTAATGATTAATCCAATTTTAACCAAATAAAAATACGAGCGTATGGGGTTCTTTTTTATTCAAATAATCCATTTTATAATTTTTATTGACAACTTCCATAATACAACCATAAAATTCGATATTCATACTCTCATATATTATTCAAATTAATAAGAGTACACTACGTAGTTCAAATAAATTTGGATATATAATAATATGATGTATGTTGAACCAAAGCATTATAAGGCTTTTTTATCTGCGTTTTCATTTTTCTGCATTAGCTGTATAAAATTTGAACAATTATCTTTTTTTATTATTGTGTATTTTAATGAAGAAATGAATATTTTATCACTGCTCTGATTTTTTAATATCGATTTCGAGATTACTGTTTACGTAGTTTAGATTGATATTAGACCGTAGATGGAATTCATGGTAAACGGTGTCTGTATCCAAAAGTCAAACAAGATATTACATAAGAACGAATTGACTAACTTTATTTTTTAATCCATTGAATAGAACTATCTTTATAATAGAAATAAAAATAAAAGGTAGAACCAAGCCTTTCACTCTATGATATAAAAACAATAATAATAAAACACTCTATAATTGCCACCAGTAGGAATAATGCCGAATATACTGTTTCATACCCTTTAAACACGATGAACTTTTCTTCAATACAATTATATATAACCCAGTAGAGTATATTTTTACTTTTATCTTTACGTACTCGTTATTTTAACTATGTCGCGTCTCACTGAATCCACCAACAAACTATACAAACAATTTTGAAACAGAGTTACTTTCTTTTTATAGAAACATAGAAGATTTTGCTTCATGATGTTACATCAAAGATAAAAAGGTACATTATGTTTTTTTAAAGGACCAGCATAACATTTATTTATTTTGCCAAGGATAAACGTGTCGTGCAAAAACAAAGAGGGGGGGGAGTATATTTGAAAACAATGTTCTTTATGCTGATCAGTTATTCGATATTTTCATATTTTAAAAGTAAAAAAAAAAAGGAACACGGGTTCATTTTATTATTCTGCGCGACTAAAGGTCCAGATCCCCAAATAATATGAGGTAAGCGTGTCTTTATGCAAAGTAAAAAATAGCATGTGTGTGTGTCACCATGGCAAGATCGCTAAAGCTGTTATTCCCTTTTTTCTTCTTCACTTTGTTTTACTTGCTGCATCATATATATAAAAAAAAAGTCAGCTATACAAAGGCATTGATACATGATAAAGGATGTTACCATTGTTTCGGGCTCAAAAAAAAAAGCATGAAAAGGGTCTTTTTTAGATCTGTTTTTTTCTGCTCTTTTCTTTTCCTTACACCCGCAACAAGTAAGTACATTTTTTCATTCTATCTATTGATTTTCTTTTTTTATGATTTTATTCTACATGTTACTACTTTTGATGACCTTATTCTTATTCTTATTTTTTTTATTCTTTTTCAAAGGAGATTGTCGCATCGCGTCGATTCCTTGAAAGGTGTGTGTGTATGTGTGTGTGTGTGTGTGTGGTGTGAATATTAGGTGTTTGAAAGGCGAGTGTGTTTGAAAGGCGAGTGCGTTTAAAGGGCGGTGGCGTTTGAAAGGTGCGTGCGTTTGAAAGGCGAGTGCGTTTGAAAGGTGTGTGTGTTTGAAAGGTGCGTGCGTTTGAAAGGTGCATGTGTTTGAAAATGAGGTGTTTGAAAGATGGTGAAAGGTGGTGAAAGGTGAGTGTGTTTTTACTCTTTACTATCTTCGGATAGGAAAGGGGCCGATGATCCAGTTATCAACTGGGGAGGCCGGGTCCTGATGCAATGCCACCTCCGCGTGGTGGGCCTGTCCACGTAGCTTTTTTTTTTTGCGAAAAAAAAAGTTGCGGCCAAGAGCATTGCAGTTTTTATAACCAATATTTGATCATAATGTGTTTGTACACCATTGGGTTTTTGCTCAGAATGGTTTCTTTCTGTATTTTTATTTTATTACTAATAATATAAATAAATTATCGTTTTAAAAATGTATTGTCATCTCTTTATAATAATTTACATGTTCAAACCTAAGATAGAAATTTAATTACTGGTTACCATGGTATAATGATCTGACAGAGTCTAGCTGATAAAAATCCAATGATTGGATCAACAGCATATGCAAACAGTAGCTAGGGAGGTGTGATATTTGAATTGGATATATAACTACAAAAAATCTTCTAACTTTACAGTGGTGCACATACATATACAACCCAACTAATGTAAATACGTAGTCTAGCTAAGCAAAATAATCACTTTTTTTGTAAACGACAACAGCGAAGCTAATACGTTCCAATCCACTATTGCAGTTATCCCCATTGGTAGTGTAAAATCAAAGCGTGTACTGCTAGCAACCAGGACAACAAACTCCTTCTTTTGTAAAATATGGAGAGAAAAAATATGATCGTATTTGCAGCAACGGGTGCTCAACCATGGCAACCGTTCAAACTGAAGAACTGTAGCCAGCTTGAAAAGTTGCTGAAGAAAGATCGTTGCAGCATCTACTTTATTCTTAACAATACACAACAGCACGGAATGCCACGAAAGAACATTCTCCAATAAAAAGACTCGCCATTAAAGTAACTGAATCCCTTTCACATGCATATTTGGATTTCACCCTTTCCATTGAAGCTTGTATACCATAATCAGCTCAATTTTCCTTCCTTGTTATTCCCATGAAAAAAGAAAAACAAGGTGTACCAACGGAAAACGTCGATAATGTCAAGCTTACGAAAAGAGTTGAACCGAATTTGTCAAGGAACAAGAGACATGTCCAAGAACAATCGTTCCAAAAGAACCGTTTGGGTAATGAAAGTTATATTATCATTCGAACCAAGCAGCATTCGTAAAATAATACAAACACAATCATAAGTTGGAAAAGGTTCCAAACCTCTTTTTTTATTTCCAAAACCCATGAAGCGGCTAACCACACAAGTCAAAGAAAAAAAAGGCTGCTGTTTTTTTTTCTCAAAAGTTGAGGAAAAGAGGCGGCAAGTATAAAATTACCTGAATAAACTTATGTTTTATAAGCGAAGACATTTACTCTTTATAAGCAGACAACATTAATTATAAGTGGAAGAAGTTACCTTTTCTAAGCGAATAAATCAACTCTCATAACTGAATAAAGTCATTTATCATAAGCGGATAGCCTTGTCCTTTCTAAGCGGATGAAATTATGTTTTATATGAGGTAATTTCGTGGGTTTGCGTCCGGAGACAAATGCAAAATATTGTAATAACTTCTTATATTTCTTATATACGTGTATGAGCTGTCTCAACAAATATGCCAGACCTGGCGCTGTGTTGAACAGGAGACTTTAAATAAAATAACCGTAATAACTTCTTATGAATGATATTCGTTTTTAATTAACTTTATACTTTTTTCAAACCAGCCTACAAAAATAAATATTGATTTTCACTGCTCAATACGTAGTACCAACTTTTTGTTCCAATATTATCTACTAAAACAGTATAATACGCTGGATTATTTGATTGAAATACTGATTTTTTTTAAAAAAGTACAAGTCCTTATCCGTGAGATTCTTTTTGTCTGATCATTAAGTGAGAAATAATCTTCATGGTTACATGTGTTTCCCATTAGCATACCCCATTTTTCTGAATGATATTTTTCTATCTAGCTAGCTCATTAGTTATTTACCAGCACCAACAATAAAACTTAACTGAACTAACGCGTCTAGTCATTTGACATTTCGATAGTTTTTTTTATCTAATCAACCGTATTAACACATGGTTTCAATATAACAATCAATATGATATCATTAGAATAAAGTATAGATACATCATTGTAGACATGATATCCATATAAAAGTAACAAATAGTGAGCATGAGTATCACTCTTAATAATTTGTAGATTTCTATTTGTTTCGAATGGTAATTTTTGGTTACTATGGTTTTCAAGAGTCTACTGCTGTTGTGACAATATATACTATCATATTCAAGTTTTACCGATTCGAAATCCACACTAGTCACCATTCGAACAAATTAAAATAAAAATTAGCCGGTTATTTCGACAGCAGCAAAAAAAAAGGTATATATTTTTTGAGCCAGGGTGGGTTTATCTTAAACCATAAACTACTTTATAAAAAGTTTCCCCTTCGACAAGTGAGTGATAGTATATATATATTCAAAAAAAAAAAAAAAAATAAAATAGAATGTATATAAAGAATCTTAAAAAAAAAAAAAGATTCACAAGATGTAAACAAAAAGTTTTTTACTGATTTTTTTATTGTTATCTTTTTTTTTAATAAAGCCGTCGTCATGTTTATTTAAGTCGTTGTCATGGTATTATTTTGTACAAAAAGATAATATTTATTTAAAGATGATGGTAAGAAGAAAAAAAATAATTATATTAATTCATTTTATGGATGAAGGAAAGGAATTATAATAAAAAAAATATTTTTAAAAAAATAGAAAAAGTCAAAAGAGAACACTACTTATGCCGAGGGTTGCAAACGAGTGAAAGAGAAACTCCTTGATTGAGTCATCGTGGGTGTCGAACCTGTGACCTCTAATCACGTAACCTAGGAACTTAACCACTACGCCAATGTTTCCCCACTCTTGTTCTGCTACACATCACTTTTTAAGTAGTTTTGAGAGTTTATTCGAAAAAGTGACAGAAACCAACCGTATAACCAACAACAATAATAACAACCCTCCCGCAGTACTATTCGTAAACGGCGCGACCATCCAACAATGGAAACGAATAATACGAAGCCGAAATTCCAGTTCGATCGAAGACAAATTTCGTACGAAATTGCTGATTCAACATTTGAATCGGTAAAATCACCATCAGCAACCTCACCACCCACCATCGACTTTGGAGTTACAACACCTCCTTCTATCCAACCATCCATTAACGCATCCATCCAACCATCCATCAATACATCCGACCGATCCGACCTCCTTGCTATTGTAGCTAATCTCAATAGCACAATTGCTGACTTGCGAGGGGATTTAAAAAGTATGAGGGAAGAAAATGCTGCCCTGAGGGAACGCATTTTTTCCTTTATGCAAATTAAAACGGCGACGCGCACGGCCACCACCACCAGCAACAATAACGCCCCTCCAAAAAATAAAAATAAAAAAAACGATTCCTCCCTGATGGCATCACAACATGCACCTAAATCAGCAAACCCGACCTCCACCAAAAATAATACCAGCACCACCACCAAGTCCAATGCTACTAAAGGCCAAAAACCTACCGTAATTACGACCGATAATAACAACAACAAAAATAATACTTCATGGGCAACAATTACCGCCAAAAATTTGCCACAAAAAAATAAAAAAAATAAAAATAAAAAAAATCGCCCTACCACCACCAAAACTACTGCCATTCGCGCTCTTCAAGAAAGCAATGGACCCTCCACATTCGACTTCGTCTATGTACCTTGCCGTCACCACCTCCGCTACCATGATGTCCGGAAAATGATTTCAACATTAAAAATTCAACAATCGCGTGTCTTAGATATTTATTTTCCAGCAAAAGGCACTGTTGCTTTTTTAATCCATTCCGGCTTCAAGGATGAACTCGTTAGTAAGCTTAAAGCTGAAAGCATCACACCACGCACCAACTTCGACCCTCTCTCACCTACCGTTATTGGTGATATTAAATTCGCTAATGATAGCCAGGAAGAACGACAACAACGAGCTCAACAATTATTCGCTCAAAAAATTGAAAGAACCTCACTACACCTACCACCAAAAATTGGAATCAGCATTGCCCGATTTTTTTCTTCACCTGCTGCCAAGGAATTACAGCTTCCTGAGCAATGGTGGAACAATTTTATAACTAAATATCGCCACCAACAAAATTCACCAGCAACAACAAATACAACAACTACAACCGCACCATCATCACCACCACCTGTACTTGACGTCGAAATGGATGAAAGTCCTAAAAATGACGATTCCAGCAACAGCAACGAAACCAGCAATCAATGAGTAATGATCGTATAACGATTGCTACTCTCAACATCCGCAATATACGTAG
Organism: Circinella umbellata; assembly: GCA_025093555.1. NCBI lineage: Eukaryota > Fungi > Mucoromycota > Mucoromycetes > Mucorales > Lichtheimiaceae > Circinella > Circinella umbellata. The sequence goes on along the minus strand of JAIWNF010000107.1, from coordinate 50,610 downwards.
TAATTTGGTAGGAGTTATTGACAATTGTTTGGATGCAAATATTGATATTATTTTTCTCTGTGAAACTTACTTTAAACGTGGAAATTTACGTTGTAAATGGAAACAATTTCATAATTATGCCATTATGCGAGATGACTCTCCGGGATTCAAACATTTTGGTCTTTCTTTTCTTATACATCCAGATTTTCCCTATGAGGTTCATTCCCTTTCAATTCAGAACGGTGAGGTACTGTCACTGAAAGTCGGCCCATATACTTTGCATGGTTTATATCTGCCACCTGGTATGGATGATATGGTGGCTGCCGAAAGATATAATTCATTGTCAGTGGATCCATATACTATTTTTCTTGGAGACTTGAATTCGCGATTAGGAAGTTTTACAGGTGATACTCGAACTAATAATCGTAACCATGCACTGTCAACCTGGATAAGCACAAACGATTTAACCTTGTGGAATGCAGAATTGGCTTTTGGGGAACCTACCTACTCAGTTGTCAAAAATAATGGTCGCCTCTATCAGAGTGTCATTGATTTTTTTATTTCAATGCGAGATCATGTGCTAGATCCACGGATGAAAATCCATACAGGCCTTGGTTTGTCGGATCACCACTTGTGTGAGCTATCATTTGTGCCTGTGAATTTATCACGGCTTCCGGCTGCCACAGCCCCTCGACGTACTTGGCGACTTCAACGTCTTAAAGACCCTGAAGTACTGGAACGCTATACTGACAGGATTCGAGAGGCCATAGGTCCTCTTAAGGAAGATATCCAAAATACTTTACAAGACAATGACTTGCAACCGAGCGCTGATGTGGTAGAAGCACATGTGACAAGACTCAACGAGCTTATTTATGATGCTTTGGACAAAAGTGTTGGGCAAACACGTCCTCAATCTGACACTCACAAATGGTTTTGGAATGATACCCTTCAGCAGTTAGCGGATCGTCGTCAAAAGTTTCATAAACGATGGCTTCGACTTCGTAATAACCTTGAACGCATTACAGCTCACCGTGATTATATTATGGCATGTACAGCCTTTAAAAAAGCAGTACGAGCTGCTCGGAAGCAATCCTGGAACGACTTTTGTCAGAAGCTACATGCTGATCCATCTGAGATGACAGCAGTTGTAAAACGGATCCGTTTACACAATCGCACCAATGTTACTCTTACATCACCACAGGGCGCAGAACAAGCTGCTAATAATATGGCCGATCATCTCGAACGTGTTTTTGGTGGCTCTGTGTCAGCTCGACTCTCACCTGAAAGTAATTTTCCCCCGAGAGACCGAAAACTGTTGGAATTGGATAGACATCGAGTCAGCTATTGCTGATTTACCAAATCGCAAAGCACCAGGAATGGATCATATTAAAGCTGAAATGCTTAAGCCTGTTGCATCAAATTTTGCTCCTCTCTTGGATAAGCTTTTTACTTTATGTTGGCGATGGTCGTGGACTCCTACCTTGTGGCGTACAGCACAAGTTGTGCCCATATACAAGAATAAAGGCTCTTCAACTGACCCAGCAAATTATAGACCAATTAGTCTGACATCCATATTTCGCAAGATTTTGGAACGCTGTCTAATGTCAAAGCTTTTGCAGACCATGCCGACTCTTGATATCGCACAAGGTGGCTTCCGAGCTCATCGTGGTACCTTGGATCAAGCACTCTGCCTCCATGAATTGATGCAAGCATACAGCCGATCAGTGGATGGTGAGCAGCATCCAACCGTCATCTGTCTACTTGATATCCTAGCCGCGTATGACTCTGCCAACAGGCTTGTTATATGGGATACGCTTCAGCCATTTGTACCTGAACCGCTGCTCAAGCTATTGCAGAATTTATTTGATGATGTTATTGTCAAAGTAGTTTTGTCAAATATGGCATCCCAAGACATATATCCAAGACATGGTGTGCTCCAAGGAAGTATTTTATCTCCTTTTCTTTATTCTGTTTTTATTGATTCTTTACCTCGTTTATTACGTTCTGTATCTTCTCATCCCCAATTAGTGCGTGTACCTACTCCCCCTTCCGAACGGTCTCTCAATTTTTGCTCTCGTCGTCCTTTTTCTTTTTCTTCGGCTAATGCTTCTCCACGATCTTTGATCAATAAGTTGCAGGATCCTTATAACCCTTATCTTATTCCTGATGACGTTGGAGCAGGGAACCGTCCCTTTTCTTTTATCCCTGTCAATTGTTTGATGTACGCAGATGATATTGCTATTATTGGTGATGCTCGAGATGTACACATGATGCTTTTGGCTGCGGAACAACACTCCAATCTCCTTGGTTATCGGTGGAGCCCTACAAAGTGTGAAATTCTCAATGCTAATCCAAATGCAGAGCCATTTACATTATACGGTACAGAAATTCCTCACTGCTCAACATTCAGATACCTTGGTTTACCTTTTTCTTCTAATGGGTTGGATAGTGATATGCTCGTGAATCAGTCAAAAAGCAAGGCGATTTCAGCAATGAGATCACTGCGTGATTCTGGCGTTCATATGTATGGTTTTGGCCTTCTTTCTTCTCTTCGTGCATATAAGATTTTTGTTCGCCCAATTATCGAATATGGTCTTGCTATTTCTTTTCTTAACGCTATTCAAAGGAAAGTACTTGATGATATTCAAAAGCAATGCTTAAGAATGTGTATCTGTCGTAACCCTCTTGAAAAAGCCATTGGTACCCTTACTTTATCCCATCTTTCTGCCATGCCAAACATGCATACCCGTGTTTTTATTTTACAAACCAAATTTATTCTTCGTGCACGCACACTTCCAAAGAGCACCCTTGTTACTTGTATTGTCCCGCAGCTAGCAAATTCATGGAATGAAGCGCGTTGGCCAGTCTTACGTCGCAATGTAATCTGGAATTTGGTCAAACAACTTGCTACTGGATCTGATCCACCTCGAAAGCCGCTCAACGAAGCTATCAGGCAGCATATGCAAAGTATTATCGATAAACAAGTTAATAGTCCTGATAAAAATATCACGATTAAACGAAGTTTACATAAACCTATATGGGATCCAACTCTCTTGTTGCCGTGCACTAAAAAGGAACGTCATAGACTGGTTAAATGGCGTCTTGCTTGGTTGCCTCCTACTCCGTCAGTACCTTGCCAGTGTGGTAGTCTTCGGGCTAATCGGGATCATTTCGCTATTTGTCCACTTGTATCTGAACAACTTCGTTCATTTCGATGGTCACTTTCTTCAATTACCCCAAATCCCCCACCTGGTGTTGATGCTATTGATGCCGCTCTGAATTTATTGCCCAACAAAGTCAAGGCTAAACTCGGCAAATGGCAACGACTTTGGCCGGCTCTTCTCTCTCTTCTTCTTCGCATTGACGAAATCACATCCGACACTCCATTTGATCCAGAACCTCCCCCTGGTATACTTCTTCTTGAGGCCTCACAGAACCTCTTACCTGACTCTCCTCCCCAATGATTGTATTTTTTCCCCATTGTACCAATATCAATATTTGTATCCAACTCTTTTCCAGCTTTGCTTCGTATATATCATTTTCTTACTTTATCATCATCTTTTATTTTATTTCTTTTATTTTCTCTATTCTTTTATTTTATTTTATTTTCATATCAAAAATCCCGTTTTCTCCCCACCATTCAATTTCCGACCAAAGTTTTTACAATTGCCATTGTGCATGAATTTTCTTTGGATCATCATATTACCATCATCAAACTCTTTATCCACAATTCCTCTCTACCGTCCTCCTTCTCTTATTTTCCTAGTTTTTCCTCCTGTTAGTTTGCATGAGATTCTACTAGTTATTTTTTATTTTATTTTTTTATTTTTATATATATAAGTTACCTAATTTCATCCGTACCAAGAGTGCATCAATCATGCTAAGCTTAAGCGACGATGCAGGACTCTTTTAATAAAAACTTTTGAACTACGCCAATGTTTCTACTATTACCTGCTATCGGAAAGCATGGTTTAAGCCCAGTTAAATTAGCGTCGGGGAAACAAATTAGTTTTGCAATAATAAATTGCCCGATCCAACTTTTGTCTGTATGATCCACGGTAAGCATTTTACTCGTCCCTTACCAACAAAAAGCGAAAAAGAACAATTAATCAATGCTCTGACTGTCACAATCCAAAACTGTGATGCTCCTATAAGTCTATGCTTTCCGAATTATATAAATCATTTGTCTTATCTTTATTTAGTAAAACTAAGTAATAGCTCTCATATTCCTGGCATATGGTTAAATAAAAAAGTGCCTTTATAAAAAAGAAGACTTTCTAGTTCTGGTGTATAATATTACTCGATAGCATTAAAATAAAATGTATAAAGCTAAATATTACATATTCAATGTTTAAGTACGTAGAAAAAAAATTCAATAACAAATCTCTGAAAAGTTTGCTTATTTTTAATAAACTCTCCCCCACCTCCTTTTTTTTACACATAGACATGATGTGTATCAATAAATATAAATTATTAAACTATTTCAATTATGATTACGTACAGCGTTGAATTTGGCTTTTTCTACAATACTTAAATTGTTGACAAACTGGTGAATTATATCACTTTTGAAAAGTAGAAAGTTTTTACAGCAGAAACTTCCTGAAAGTACTTTTCACCTGTACCAACCCCAGCTACAAACTTCCTAAAATTTATCATTAGATTTTATTTCAAAAAAAAAGTATTAGGGAGGTATACTTTTTTTTTCATTGTTTACTATAATATCCAGTAGAAAGAATAATACTTATCAGACTTTGCGATTATCATTATAAATAAGACTCTTTTATTTATCTGATTATCAAGAACTCATGAAATTATCGTTCTTACTTGTGGAGCATCGTGCAATTACTTTTCTTTCATTCACTAATTCATTGTTCGTGTATCTATCACATAATCCGAGTCCTCATCATAACGATAGGATTGTTCTATTTGAGAAGTTTCATAATAACCTTTTTTTGAACCACTTACTAATATCAGTGTTTAATAAACAATGAACTTGTTTATAATGAGTAATTTTCAAAAAGAAATTTTTTTCATTGATCCCTTTGATTGGATTCATAGACATTAATTATTATTATTATTATCACAATCATCAATAATTGGAATCGTGTATATATAATAGTAAAAATAGACCAGAATTACATATGTTTTACAAATGTACGTACTGTATTTTATTTTTATCAGTATAGTTTTTCTTTTATTTATTTTTTCATAATTGAATATATAACAATGAAAAGAAGACGGAAAAAAATAGCAGATTAAAAATAAAAAATAAAGAGATCTTTTATATATTAATAATATCCCATCAATAATAAGATTTATATAAATACGTAGAGATGGTATTTTATTTTAATAAACTTCAGTTTGATTATTATGCTTTTGGGTCTCGTTGACGTTTAATGTCTCTTTTCTTTTATTAATTTTGATTGATAGAACAACGTGTAATTTCTGCTACAAGTAACAACAGTACGAGATGAGTGTGGTAAATTGGCCATAAAAAATTTGAATGTAGTGAAATAATCTTCGAGTAGAAGAGGGTGTCTTTTTGTTTTCATTGGCATCTATAAGTAGATTAGACCTTTAGTTCCATCTCCATATCACACACGTGTGCATCATCTTTGGGGTTAGTGTTTGTAATGATATTCACGTAAATAAACAAAACAAAAGAAAGGTACGCACTCTCTTGTATTTTTTTTTTTCGTGGTAAATTTTTCAGAGTCAACCAAGAACAAGTGGTTGTGGGGGCGTGTGTGTGTGTATACCACATTTTCTCGAATTTACTTGCCATCCATGTTATATTTACTGATACGTAGTTTTCTATCATAGACTTTATATTTGCGGATATTCTTGTACAAAATATACTATTCATACGTATACTGTATTTGTTAATTTTTCCATTACTCATTCGTCTATGATATTCAAGAGATGTTTTTTCTCTTTCTTCAATAGTCAAATATTATTATAAATAGTCTTTCATCAAATTAAGTAATAGTCGTTCTGCTTTTTTAAGATGCCCAAAGCATTAATCTTTAGGTTTTTTTTTAACGTTTTGCGTACGTAAAAAAAAGAACACGTTTACGATCAAAACAAATATTATAATATTTGATTCCTTTTTAGTCAAAGAAAGATGTCAATTACAATCGATGTCAGTTCAAGGATGCGGAATGCAAAAAATGGCGATGGCTGGTGTGTTTGGCTCTTGTATCCCATCCAGGGCAAGTATGACAGATTTGACATCAAATGGAACTGGACGTCTCAAATGGGCAGTTTTTGTGATGAAAGTTGGTTCCCATTTTGAGTAAAAAAAAAAAAAGGTATATCTTGGCCCGTGCGGGTTATCGGATGAAAAGAAAAAGTCACTAACTAAAAATTCTTTTAACCCGCTTGATGGCATATCGGGTCTTCTTTTTGTTGTTGTTGTTGTTGTTGCTGTGTAACCTTTCTTTTTTATACGTCCATGCACATCAAAGTAGTGCTTCAACAGAAAAGAGAATGATTATTTACTTGCATAAAAATATCCATTTTTCAAGAACTGCTTTTCTTTTGTTTCCAGTTTTATGAAAAGGGGGAGGGGAGAAAGAGGGTTGTATATTTTTATACTGGTCCAGTTTGTTAAAATGAAATCTAATTATATAGTATAGCATTACACCCTTTCATGATGGGATCTAATTTTAAAGTACGTACGTATCTATTTATTGTGCTACATAACAACAACTTGTTCTCTCATGAATTGCATAAACTATTTTTCTAAGGTGATTTTTTTCTTTGGTTTTTTTTTTTCATGAGCACACTAATAATAATAAAAAAAATCAAAAAAAAAAAGTTTGTTTATTTGAAAATACATTATACAAGAAAGAAAGAAAGAAAAAAAAACTTGGACACAACACACGCAAAAAAAAAAGATGAAGTTTTGGGTAATGAATTTGGAGAAAAAAAATTATTGTAAATAAGAAAAAAAAAAGGTTGGTTAGGAAAGGAAAAAGTGGGAGGTTTTTTTTTAGCTTTAGAGATGGGGGGGAGATGAAAAAAAAAACAAATGGGTTATTGTTATTGGTGATGATGAAAAGATTAGATGTAATGTAATTGAAAGGTCGGAGGGGGGGGGAAGAGGGAAAGTAACAAAGAGAAGAGGGGGGGGATATAAATATGAATATATATAAAAATATAATTATTGTTTTAATTATTATGGTTCATCCGTATCCATCATTGTGACAGAAGAAGATGAAAGGGATGAAAAAGATGCAGATGAAGAAGATGTAGGTGGTACAGCTTCATTGTTATTATTATTATGCTGTTGTTGTAGTTGTTGTTTTTGTAATGATAGTTGTTGTCGTCGTCTTTGATGATGTACTTGTTCAAGATCAAAATTATGTACTTCCATGACTGTACGATTTTGATCTGGATTATCCGCTCTTCGTCTTTGCATCAATACAACTGCTCTGGTATCATTAAATTGAATCTTCCATACTGTTTTAGCTGGTTTACTGAAATTACGTATTAATCGACCTTGTCGAATATCCCATAACTTAATACGTCCATCATTACCAGCTGAAACCATACGACGATCATCAAATTGTAAACAAGTGACAGAATTATCATGAGCAGATACTTGTTGGGTACATTCATAGCTTTGCAAATCCCATACACGTAAACATCCATCACTACCACCGCTCACCAATGTATTTCCGTTCAATTGAAGTTGACCCACCAAAGATGTGTGACCTTGTAATGTAGCTAAACATTGTCCAGTTGATGCAGAATAGACTCGGATTTGTGAATCTAAACTACCTGTAACCACTTTTTGTCCGTCAAATGCAATGGCGTAAATTTGTGAAATATGTCCAACCAAAACATGTAAACATCGACCTGTCCGCATATCCCATAAACGTGCAGTGTGATCGTATGATCCAGAAGCTACCATGTTTCCACATATATCTAAGCATCGAACACTTTGTTGATGTCCCAATAAAACATGCAAAAGAACACCTCGTTCAATATCCCATACTCGCATGGTATTATCTCGACTACCCGTTACAACTGTACGTTTATCCTTCATTTTTAAACATCGAACAGTAGATGTGTGACCACGTAAAACATGTCGTAATTCTCCACTATTTAAATCCCATACTCGTACATCACTTTTAAAAGAATATATATTATTTGTTAGTGAGTTGTATAAAATAAAAATCTCTTCCCCTCTCCTTTGATATTATTTAATTAGAAAAAGAGATAAATATAAATAAATAAAAAAAAAGATATAGTTACCGATCACAACCGCCTGATACAAGAACACGTTCTGGGTCATGCTTTTCACCTCCTTTAAACTGTAATGCCCAAACGCCTCCGTCATGCCCTTCCAATGTTCGGACTTTACGAGCGGTCTGGGTATCAAAGACTTCAATACGATGATTATCACATCCCACAACAATAAATTTTTCATCAAATTGTAACGACGTAACCAATTCTTCACCAAATCCATCTTCGACTACTTTGACATCCCCTCCATGCACCCAAGCAGAAGCAATATTATATTTTCGTTTAAAATATTCTCTGTAAGAAAAATTCAAACGTTGTGTAGGAGGATCTAATAATTCACCACCACATATACTTGAATTACGTCGTCGATATTGATGTTTCATACACAGTGATTTCCAAGTCGCTTCATCTCTTAATAATGAATTCCAAAAAGTAGAGACACAAGCAGCTCTTGCTAATGTTTTTGGATCATCAATAAACGATAAAACATGGAGTGATACTTCAATAGGTAATTCTTTTAAAAAGTCAATTTTTAAACGAGGAGCAATCAAACTGTTTAAATAAGTCAGTTGAGAACTATCACAACAATTGATTATTTCATAAAGTAAAAATTGTTTTTGTTGGGGTGTTAATTGTTGAAAAGAGGATTTTAAATGGCGTATATGGTCTAATTGTTCTTCATCGAATATATAGGCTAATGCTGGATTGTTTTCTGAAAATTGACGATGGGATGTAGGTCGTTGTTGTTGTTGGTGAGAAGAAAGAGGTTTTTTAGAACAAATAGAAGACGATGACGAAGCCGTTGTTACATTATTGGTTACCACGGAGGAGAATAAACTAGGTGGTGTAGCAGGTGGTGAAATATCTTCGGGACGACAGACATCCATGCGTATAAACCTGGATTTCTTGTTGACCGGAATGGCTTTACTATTAGGTAAGTACGTAATGGTGGGCTATTATAAAAGAAAGAATGAATAAAAAGAGAGAAAGAGAGGAGTAAGAAAGTAAGATAGAAAGAATAATAATATATATATAAAAAACGTTATGTAATTGTGTTGTATATACTAGGTTTATAGAAAAGTGGAAAAAAAAGGGGGAGAGGAGAGAGAGAGAAAGGGAGATTAAATAAATGGAATGCTTAAAAAAAAGTAAATGTTTGTTTCTCTTGAACAAAAAGTCAAATGAGAATAAGAGAAACAAAAGAAACAAAGAATAAAAATAAGTTTAATAGTAAAAAAAAAAGTTGTCTTTCTTTTCTGTGTCCTCCCCTCTAAGCAAACCGGAACCGAATTTTTTTTTTCTAATAGAAAAAAAAAACAAAACTCCTCCCTCCTTCTTTTGGTGTTGTGTTGTGATATACAATTATGTTGTTGCTTTAACTTCATCCCCTCTCACTCACACACACACACTCTCTCTCCGCAACTAAAGTCAACCCCCAAGTTAAAAAAAAAAGAGATCATCTGATTGATTCATAATAATAATTTTCTCTTTGTAAGGAAAAAGCCACTCATTTTCTTTTTATATTTTTTTGGGGGGGGGGGAGAAAGAGAGGTTGTTAAGAGAAAAAGAATAAGTTTCATCCCTTTTCCTCCACCCCCCCTTCCCGACACACACACACGCACATATACACATATACAACTCTTTTCAGAAAATTATTGGGAATGTTTAATTAACTGAATTTCTTTGTTATATTAGTTATATATATAAAGAGAAAATTTTCTATAAACCATTAAAAGATAATGGATTTCGAGTACAATTTTATCAATTTGGGGTTGGGTGGGGGGAGGAGGAGGAAAGGAAACGTGAAGAAAGAAAAAAGAGGAGATCATAAAAGAAAAAAGTAAACGCAATATGAAAGTTGCGGGTTAGGAGTAAAGGAGGGGGGAGAGAGAGAAATGTTTGAAAAGGGTTATAGGTAATAAATGTGATAGAAAAAAAGGGGGGAGAAGAATAATTTAGGGGAAGTGAAATACTATTATTGTGTGTGTATGTGTGCTGTATTTGTATAATAATAATAATAATAATAATAAATTCATTGATCATTATCAATTTCAATCATCCTTATCACATTCAGATAATTTATATATGACATCTTTAAATATATATACCGCCATTTTCTAAAAGAGAGAGGGACAGAGAGAGGTCATCCCATCACCGACGTTCTTTCTTTCTTTCTTTCTTTATAAAAACTCCTTTTTTCCTTTCATTTTTTTTTATTTCTTTTCTTTTCCTTCGTATTATTATTTTCATAAATGATATAAAGTATAAATCAAGCAACAACAACAAGTATTTCATATTAAAAAAAAACCTCTTTGTCTGTGTGTTCTGTGTGTACGATCTGTATTATTATTTTATCATGAGGATAATAACAACAACAACAACAACAACAACAACTCCCTTTTTTTCTAATGATTATCAACGTGCGTATTTATTTTTGTTTTAAATGGACGATCATTTCTTTTATAATTATTCTATATTTAGTTATTTATTATTTTTGTGTACACATTTTATATACGTAGGTCAAATGGATATCATGGATAATGATCAAAGTAGTAATAGTAATAATAGTATGAGTACTATTGCAAGTAGTACATCCATTCTTCAAGATGATAATAAATCAATAACAGCACCGAATGAATCAACATCTTGTTTAATGAAAAACAACAGTAATAATAATAATTATCTTTCTATGGGCAACAGTAGAGAAAATGATAATACAACATCGTCCACTGTTACCATACCAGATCCTAGTACGTAAATATTTCCTCTTGTCATTGAAAAAATAATCCCCTCCTTTTCTAACTTGTCAAAAAAAAACACAGTTCTTGCTTCAGCCAAAATAGATACACCTAATTCAAAAATGGAGTGGTCTACTTTAAAAACAAGATTAATTTATTATATTCCTATGCTTCAATGGTTACCTTATTATAATCGACATCAATTCATGGGTGATCTTTTAGCAGGTCTCAGTCTTTCATCTTTATTTATCCCACAAGCACTTTCTTATTCTATTGGATTATGTCGTTTACCTGCAAAACATGGTCTTTATACTATTTCAATACCCACCTTGATTTATGCATGTTTAGGCATGTCACCGTAAGAAAATAATTTCTTTTTCTGTTTCTGTTTAAATAATGACGTGAATGATGTAATCATTTTTTTTTATTTATTTTTAGACAATTATCAGTAGGACCAGAAGCTACTGTATCATTAATGGTAGGAGCAGGTATAGCTCAACATCAAAAACAACCTATGGATCCAGAATCAGCCGCTGCCATTGCGAGTCTTACTGCATTATTTGTTGGATTATTTACATTGGGACTTGGTTTATTAAGATTTGGATTTTTGGATAGTTTAATGAGTCGTGCTTTATTACGTGGATTTATTACAGGTGTTGCTATTGTTGTATTAATTCAACAAACCATTTATTTATTGGGTATGGATGAAATTGCTAAGCATGCAGGCATTACTATTGCTTCATCCTCTTTGGATCGTGTCTTATTTATAATATCTCATTTGGATGCTATTCATTTTCCAACGGCTATTTTATCTGGATGTGTCCTTGTGGCTCTTATCGTGACATCCCGTCTCAAGAAACAAAGTGATACGATTTTTATTAGACGTATACCCGAACTTTTATTAGTTGTCATTATTAGTACCGCTGTATGTCGACTTTTCCGATTAGATAAATTAGGCATTGATGTATTGGGTCAAGTGGGTTCGCCTCATCAATCCCCTCTTCCATTTCCAAGTTGGCCTTATTTACCAGAAGGTGCGAATATGAAAAATGTTGTAATCAATGCCGCTGTTATCTCTATTATTGGATTCGTTGAATCCATTGCTGCTGCAAAATCATTTGCTCGTAAACATAATTATTTTGTCAGTGCAAACAGAGAATTAGTCGCTTTAGGTACTTGTAATGTCATTGGTAGTTTATTTCAAACGTTTCCTGCATTTGGTTCGGTAAGTTTCTTTTTTTTTGAGTGCATTCATGGAAATACGTACTCAATTTTGTTTTTTTTTCCTTTTCTTTAATTAGCTTCCACGAAGTAAAGTCAATGAATCAATGAATCCACAAACTCAAATGTCTGGCATGGTATCCGGTATTGCTACATTAATAGTCACTGGTTATTTATTACCTCAATTTTATTATATACCTCAAGCAATGCTCAATAGCATTATTTTTATGGCCGTCGTCGCATTATTGCAGGAATTACCTCATGATTTGAAATTTATGTGGAATATGCATGCATGGCAAGATATTGCTATGTTGACTACAACATTTGTTATTACAATGGCTTTTTCACTTGAATATGGCACAGCTATCGCCGTTTTATTCAGTTTAATTATTACAATTAAACAAACAAGTTATCCTCGAATTACTGTTATGGTACGTCTTTTTTTTTTGCTTCGAAAGTTGGGTTTAATTTGGCGAGGAGGAAGAATAGTTATTGGGGGGAGGGAAGGAGGGGGAAAGGAGAGAAGTTTTGTAATAGAGATTCAATGAAAGAGATCGACAGGGGTTGGGAGAGGGGGGGAGTTAGAAAAAAAAAAGAATATCAAGGAGAGAGTGATATAGTATAATAACATTAACAATAATGATAATAATTTAATAATAGGGTCGAGTAAAAGAATCATTATATAAATTTGGACCCATTAAAAATAGTAGGGGACTTGTAGAACATTTAGAAGAAGTATTAATTATTCGTGTTGAAGAACCACTTTATTTCGTCAATACAGGTAAATATATATATAAAGTGATTATCCATGATACAAATGAAAATTAACTTGTAATTTATAGGTCAATTAAAAGATAGATTAAGACGTATTGAACATTATGGAGATTTATCCGTTCATCCATCTGAAGCACCATTACGTAGTAGTGAAAATTTACGCTATATTATATTTGATTTAGGTGGTATGGAATCTATTGATGCTAGGTAAGAAATATTAATTATTTTTGTAAATGGCTTTCTTCAAGTTTGAATTAATAATAATAATATATTTATATACAAATTAGTGCTGTTCAAATCTTATATGAAATAATTGAATCATATCATGCTAGAGATATTCATGTTTATATTGTTAAAGTACAACCTTGTGCTTTTCCGTTATTAGAACGTGGTGATCTTTTACGTTTAATCGGACCAAGACAACTTTATAATGAAGTAGCAGATGCTATTCAAGCTGTTGAATATGACATTTCCTCCACATAATAATTAATCTCTCTCTTTTTTTTTCTTTATTATACCCCTCCTTTTTATTTTATTTTTATTTTTCTTTATCTACGTACGTATAAACGTATATATATATATATATAGTCTGTATGATTTGTTATTTAATTAGACAACTTTCATATACTGAAATCATAGAAAAAACATTATTTTTTTAGACCATAATAATCATTTTTGACATTTTCTTTTTTGTCGTTGTGAGGTTTCAATCTGTGGATGCGTACGTATCTTTAGATAATACCCTCTTTGTATATTATAGAAAAAGACAAGGTTCGTATTTATACTAAGTTAGTTACTATGTATGACATACATATCCATATTATTTCTTGTTATTGATAATGACCACAAAAGGTAAATTCTACTAACTTATATACTATTATTAAAAATTGAATTGTGTTACGTACATATTATAAAGTTCAGGAACTTTTTAATATTATCCTACGTATGTGTAATATAATCTATTATCTACTATCTATATTATTAAAATAATCTATATTATTAAAATAATAACTTTTACACAAAAAAGGAAATTTTATTAGTAAAACTTACTACTACACAAAAAAGGAAATAGAACTGAGTTAAAAACTAATAAAACATTTTATTATCAGGTGTAATAATAACTAGCGTGTAAAATATAATATACTTATGGCGCGGATAATGTGTCTTGGGCTGCCTCCAGCCAATAAAAAACAACTTAGAGGATAGTTAAAATCCATTCTGATTGGATAATGAAGTTTCTTTCCCCGTCGTTTTTTTTGAATTTAATTTTTTTTTTTTTGTTACTGTTACTGCATAATGCTTAGTTTTTGAATTTCAGATTTCATTACTCGAGTTCTATTTATTTTTTATACTACTTCAAGCATGGCACGCACAAAAGGTTCAAAAAGTCGTCCTGGAACTAAAAAACCCGGGCCAAAACCGAAAAAACTTGTCAATCAAGGAAGACTTCCCGTAAATTGGATCTCAAAGAGTAGAGAGGAATGTTCATTTACAAGTAACTCTAATGTCTTAACAAGTGACATCCCTACGTCAGCTCCAGCACTAGGTACAGATTCATTTTGACATACCAATTTCAACATGCTGATTCTAATAAGTAAATGTGAAATTTAATCATGAAACAGATTCTATCCGCGATGATGCATCTCTTGGTGATCTCGTAGCTCTCGTTGATACCTCTGAGATTCTAGAAGAAGATATTTCACGTGCTTCACCTGAGTCAAGAATAGTAGAGGGTAGTATTGATGAAGAAGAATGGGTAACAGACGACGAGGAGGAGGCTGACGACGATCATTCCGATGATGAGGCCAATTTGAATGAGGATGAGGAAGATATTAGTGATGATATCAGCGAAAATCAATCTGGATCATCAACAACTGCGGTGAAGAAAAAACAATTCGTTCACAAATATTTCCTCAGTATTCAAAGTAGAGTAGTTGAAGAGACAAAGGAAGATGATAGCAAACTTCCATCTGAATATCGGCGTGGAACTTTTTGGATATTGCCACCAGATCCATTCTTTGCTCTTCATAATCCAACCACAGAAATACTTGCATTACGTGAGGATGAAAGTTTTGACTACGATCCTGTAATGCTTTACTTACCTAAAGTGTTCCTATGGATTCCACATCTCCTAGTTGACGATAGACTCAAATGCACACATTTTAATTGCAGTGGTAAACTGAAATCTAATGGTTATCCTAAAGACCCTCCCGCTCGCCGTGTCGTTGATCTCAAAAGGTACTACACATATAAGCAATATACATTACCGTATCTAAAAATAATACCAATAACTTTTATTAGAAATTTTTACATAATGTCAAGCTTGTATAAATGCAATAACAGACATTGCAAAAAAAGCTATAGTGGACATGATAGTCGAATAATCAGACAGTTACCACTACATTTACAACAAGAATTTCCTGCTTATCTCACTCATCGTTCTGGTATATCAAAAGATTTGGGTGATGTGTTTAGACCAGCAATACAAAATTCAGTTGGGCCACGACGCTTTCAAAAGATTTTACGAGAACTACAAAAGTTGACACATGCACGATTAGAATTCCAATATCTAAATTATATCAATTCCCACCGTGCAAACCCAACTATGCAAGAAACAATCAACCCACCTAAATTTAAGGAATTCTCATCATATAGTGACAAGGACGGCTATGCTGGATACACTCCAACAGCGCAATATTTGAGAGTTTTATACACAGCCATGATCAACGAAATGCGTCATTTGATCGACAAGCAAATGATGGTTTTAGAAGGGCGTGTTTTAAAGGGTGATCACACATTTAAAATAATTAAGCATCTTGGTCGAATTGGAGGATCACCTACCTTCCTTGCAGTCTACACAGTTTGTAATGAATTTGAGGAAATTAGAACGCAACTTCTCGTTCCAACAAAGTCGTTAAATCATTTACAATTCTCATTTGAAAAAATGCGTGAAGCATACACTATGTATGGACATGATTATCCTGAAATCTTTTTCACTGATGATGTTATTAACGATCAGGGTTTCCTTACAAGTATTTTTCCTTCTCTGAGTCGAGATGTTGCCCCACTGGATCCTGCTAACATTATTAATAATAACTGTGAATATCCTATCCTTTCTATTCCTGAAAATGTCACCACTAGTTTATTATCAACTTATAATGATATTCAGCGAGTATTTGAAATGTTGCTCAGAAATAAGCGTATGTATATTTATCTATTATAACATTTTGATATATAATTATAATTAGCTTTATTATCTTACTAACCAATATCTTATAAGCTTTTGTCGTGGGTTTCGATTGTGAGTGGCCGTGTGACAAACGATCTGGCGAGCAAGGAAAACTTGCTTTGATTCAAGTTGCTTGCTCCAAGAACATATGGTTATTACAAGTTAGCTCATTGTCCGAATTACCAAGTGCGCTTGTAAGCTTCCTTGAAGATATGGAGATTAAAAAAGCTGGCCGGGCTGTAAATGGTGATTGCAAGAAAATCGAGAGAGATTTTCCTGGTATTCGTTGCCAAGGAATGTTAGAACTTGCAAGCTTTTGTAAGGAGAGAGATGCAATCGGTGATGCCAGGATGGGGCTTGAGGCCATCTGTAAAAAACTGTTATATAGATCACTGCCAAAGGATGAAGACATTCGCATAAGCAATTGGGATTCGAATCATTTATCAGAGAATCAGATAATATATGCTGCTCGTGATGCATGGGCAGGGCTAGAGATTTTCAACACTGCCCTTACTCAATACTTTCCTATCGGAAAGTTAGTCCTTAAGCCAGTTAAAGGTATGTATATATTGAGCTCTATCAATATCATAAAATAACAGTGGGTAATAGCTATATATTAATCAAATTTTTGTCAGGTATTCATGTTTCCTTGCACCCAAACAACCTCTATGAAGCTGTAGCTTATGGAGAGGTGGCATTGCAACTAGCGACGTTCGACACTATTAAAGTAGTAAAGGGACGCGTTATTATCACCATAAAAAAGATATCAAAACCAGCTGCATACTTAAAACTGCATAAAAAATCATTGAATGATTTTGGCGATACACCTTTTAATGTCGTTGTCAACCTGAAAGATCTTCGTACTTACAAAGCTGTTGACATTCAACAAACGTCCATAAATAATGATAATGCTTTTGTTAACGCTGGAAGCCAAGCAGATGTGATTGGTATGTCTTGTTTGTTCTATTCATGAATATAGTAGTTTTTTTCTGGTATTTGCGTAGCATAACTAAAAACATTTCTAGCTCCCGATAATAACAATGACGTTTTGAATGATTTAACCACTGCAGAAAGCAGTAAGGAAGATACAGAATATGATGATGACGAGTCTGTCTTGACTGATAATGACAGTGACAATGGCACTGACAATAATAGTAGCAATCACGATAGTGGCGTTTTAACTCGACCACCAATTCCAGACGTACCGATACCATTAACATCTCCAACTTCTGTTACTGAGCCAACTTCTGAAGCCAGTATTACTACATCTTCTATCCCTTCCCGTGTTTTAAAGGATGCATTCCATCTTATGAATATGATTCGTGTTCCAAGACGACATGGGCTAGCAAATGAGTTTGCAAGGAAGCTGCGTGACGCAATATTTATAGTTGATAAAGACGATGAAGAACTTGTTAAAGACTTTTTGAAGACCCAAGACAAAACATGGGATATGGTGATGCTTCAAAATCCATCGTGGATTCTTCGCCGAGTAAAAAGTACGTTACATTTCTTTTTTTTTCTTGTTCTTTAAAAAAAGATGACGATTTTGGTGAAAATAATGACAGTTATTATTATGTTATAAAAGGAGTCATACCACCTCCCAGTGAATTATATCCAGTTGTAAAGCAATTATTTGATGAGTATGGTATTATGAGATGTGCAAAAACTGGAAGAACACTTTTCGATCAAGAAGCATATCGCCAAGCTGAAAATGTGCTGAAATGTATTGCTCGTGGACATGTATCCGATCCTCCTGGCATTTCATTTTATTTCAAGATTGGTAGTGATAAAAATAACTTGCCGTTATATCGTTGCAGTCGTGGTACAAACTCTCTCGAAGGAGGGGTTCACCAAAACATTATGCGCAAGTTTATTTCTTTTGGTGCAAGTCCGGAGCTAGCAGACGCTGTATTGTCAGATTATAGACTTAGACATAACATCGATGTAAGTAATGGTGTAAAATTATTATTATCAGTATAAGAAACATTTTATAACTTTATTGCTGGACCAGGTTGGATCATTTAATAGGCACGGTCGAGTACATGACGGCCATTATGAGCCATGGCTCACACAACATATATTGGATTTGAGAGCATCATTCGACATGGAGCATTCTTATAATAGGCCAGGTGTATATCAAAATGCTGTTTTTTTCGAGTCATCTAAAGAAGTGTTTGGAATTTCACCACTGCCACATAAACTTGCTACAGACCTTGGAATCGATTTAGCTCCAAATGAAGAAATGCATAATGATAGTATTAATATTTCTGCATTTATTACATCATCATTACAAAAATCTGCGTTACTAACTATATCACAATCTACATTACAAACAAAAGATGCTCAATATCACTTTATAGCAAAAAAGCAACAGACTAAATATCCAATTTTGCCAGTTCATACAAAGGAAGAACGAGATCTTTTCAGAGATATAGTAGAAGAAAAATATAAAGACTGTAGACCTGATTATATGGCATTTGCAAAGGTGTGGTCCAAACATGCTGACGGTAAACATATTTATTACAAAACTCCAGAACATTTGAGAACATATTATGGTCAATACATACAGCTTAGAAATACTGCAGTATCCAAAGAAATAAATATAACGCAACGAGAAAGAATGATGGAAGTACTGTCAGATACAAGTCGAAAACGGTTAGCCCCTGCTGCTCGCGAGCCAAGTCAAAATAAAGTTCCTAGATACCGTCAAGCCCATATTCCACAGTTGTCTTCCGTTGCTACTAATAATCTCGAAACAACACCTACTACTCCACTAAGTTACAATAATACTTCTTTTTTTTCATTATATGAACCGTCTTCTACACTACAGCAACCAGTTATTATATGGAATCAAAATGCTGTATCTACTCCATCAACTTCATCAACAGCAATTTCTTTACAACCTAGTTCTAGTCTTTCAAATACGCCATTGGATGTAGATAATAATAATAATAATAGTAGTAGTAGTTCTCAACAGCAGCCACAACAGCTAACAGTATCATCTCGTGGACTTCGAGCAGCGCCTGAGTCTTCACAAGCACCTCTATTTCGTGTATCAAACATTGTATTACCGAAATATCGTGGTCGAAATAAAAAACAGTAGAATATGTATCAAAACAACATAAAATTAAGCAAAATATTCTAAAAAGATCTCTTTTACCACATTTTATACAATAAAAAACCCCTATTTTCATTTTCTTTTCAACAAAGAATAGTAATCTTTTGATGTAGCTTCCTTCGGAAGCCACATCAAAAAATTCAAATAATTTAATTTTTTTCAGCCCTAGACATGTTATCCGCGCCATACTTATATCATAATAAGGTGCAAAATAGTCTTCTTTTAACTTTTTTTACCCAATGTCAACCTCCATTTGTAATTCTTGCGGTTTGCCCGGTCATCAACGCATTTCTCATCGAAATTGTCTTAACAATCCGAATCGTTTGACGATCGGCAATCATAATGAAACTGAAGAGCGTGAGTTTAACTTTGTTCAAACTTCAACTGCAATCGGTGCTCCTATTTGTTCGAGTTGTGGACAAGAAGGCCACCAGCGAGTAACCCACCGAGATTGTCTCAACAATCCAAATCGCTTGGCGATCCGTGAGCGCAATGAGAATGATGCACGCGATTTGGAATTTATTCGAGAGTCATCAGAAATCGCTGTTCCTGTTTGTTCGAGTTGTGGACAAGAAGGTCACAGGCGCGTAACACATAATGATTGTCCAAATAACCCTAGCAACCGGGATGACTCAGAAACTGTTAGTTCATTATTTCTACAAGTATTCTATACCTATTCTATTAGTGATTATTTAGCGAGTATATTAAAGATTAATTATATGTTTATGGTATTGATTAAAGGCTCACAATGCTGCCCGTGTTTCCAGCAACACGATTCCAGAACGACATTCTCTTGGATCTATGGATAATGAATGTACTCACTGTCACGCTCGGCTTTGGAATCAAGAGCGCGTTTCTTCAAGCTCCCTGAGCAGACCCCGATTTAACATATGTTGTCAGCAAGGAACTGTGCAACTTCCAGAACTAAGTCCCGCACCTACAGAAATAATTCAGAGGTTGCATGGTACTGATCCTAATTCTGTGCACTTCCGTTCTAATATTCGTGCGTACAATAATGTATTAAGTTTTACATCACTTGGAGCTAATATTGATCATACAGTTGCTAATGCTCGCGGTGGTGCATATAATTTTCGTATCCAAGGAAGCATGTATCATAGCATTGGATCACTGTTACCTAATGAGAATGAAACACCAGCATTTGCCCAGATCTATGTACTTGATACTTCATCTGCTGAAACTGCCAATCGACACGCTGTTGCTCCTGTGCCTCTCAATGACACAGTACTTCAACAGTTACAAAATATGATGCATCGTCTTAATCCATTTGTAACATCATTTCAAAGTATGGCAGAAGTTTCACGAACTCATGGTATTGATAATGTAAGAATGGTAATAAGATCTGAGAATACTCCAGATCATCGACGCTATAATGCACCAACTGCCGATGAAATTGGCATTCTTATTGTTGGAAATGATGGAAATGAAAATGCTGGTACGCGCGATATCATCTTAAGAACACGAGCTGATGGTTTAGAACGAATTAGTGAAATGCATCGCTTCTATGACGCGCTACACTATGTCTTACTTTTCCCCCAAGGTTAGTAGTTTATTGTAACATCGTCTATTTTTGAGGCCAACATATGAACTAAATAATATGCCGTTTCAACCATAATACATCTAGGGGATGAAGGATGGACTATTGAGGCAAGATCTGGTACCCACAAAATTACTGTGATGGAATGGTATAAATACCGCCTCATGGTTCGTGGTAATGCTAGAGATAATCATTTGCACCGTTTTGGAAAGCTGTTTCAACAGTATATCGTTGATATGTATGCAAAAATGGAGGCCAATCGTTTGGGATTTATTCGCCATAACCAAGATAGACTAAGGGCAGATCTTTATCGTAATGTTGCAGATGCTATGCATGTTGGTGACAATGACCTAGCAACTGTTGGAAAACGTGTCATTTTACCATCATCCTTTATTGGGTCCCCTCGACATATGCAACAACTATACCAAGATGCTATGAGTATTGTACGTCGCTTTGGAAAGCCCGATCTTTTTGTTACAATGACGACCAATCCAAGATGGCCTGAAATCGAGGAATCTCTTTTACCAGGACAACGTGCTTCTGACCGTCCTGATCTCACCACTCGCGTTTTTCGCCTAAAATTAAAGGAGCTTATGGATGACCTTACGAAGCATATGGTTCTTGGCAAAGTGGTCGGCCATATTCATACAGTAGAATTCCAAAAGCGTGGATTACCTCATGCTCATATTCTACTGATTCTGGCGAATGAAGATAAGCCTCAAACAGCTGCTGACTGTGACAACATTGTTTCTGGTGAGCTTCCTAATGCTGAGCAATACCCAGATGCACGTGCAACAGTCGAGCGTCATATGATTCACGGTCCATGTGGCCTTTTAAATCCTCGCTCTCCTTGCATGGAAGATGGTAGATGTACGAAGCGCTTTCCTAAGGAATTCAATGATGACATGCAAATGAATGAGGATGGTTATCCAGTATATCGTCGACGTAATAATGGTGTATATGTTGTAAAACAAGGGAATAGAATTGACAATCGATGGGTAGTTCCACATAATCTGTATCTATGTGCCAAATATGATTCGCATATTAATGTAGAAATTTGTACCTCTATCCAATCAATCAAATATGTTTACAAATATGTATTCAAAGGTCACGATCGTTCATCTGCTACCATTATACAACGTACCAATGATAACTCTGAGGATAACAATAACAATGATGAGCCAGTTGATGAGATTCGAACTTTTCTTGACGCCCGTTATGTTTCGGCTTCAGAAGGGTATTGGCGTTTGTTTTCCTTTTCTCTTCATAACGAATTTCCTTCTCATCAGCGCTTGGCTGTACATTTAGAGAATGAACATATAGTTCATTTTGAAGAAGGCGAAAACCCGGAAGCAGTTGTCGGACGTGCCCATGAAACCACACTAACTGCATGGTTTCAGTATAACCAGCAGCATCACCATGCACGTCACATACTTTATCCTGATTTTCCAGAACAACATGTATTTGTTCCACTTGAACGTCGCTGGAAACTTCGTGAACGGGGCTTTGGTGGTACTATTGGTCGCATATATGCTGTTTCTCCACGTGAAGTACAAAAATATCACCTTCGCCTTTTACTTTACCATGTACCTGGTGCAACTTCCTTTGACGATTTGCGCACTATCAATCATGGGACTCCAGAACAGCAATTATTACCTTCATATCAAGCTGCTGCTCGAAGACGTGGTTTAATAACTGGCCAACAAGAATGGAGTGATTGTCTAAATCAAGCAAATACTTACCAGCACCCTTATGCTTTGCGGCGTTTATTTGCTATTATCTTAGTGTTTTGTCACCCTGATGATCCGTATAATTTGTGGTTAAGTCATCGTGATAATCTGACCGAAGATTATTTGCATGCAGCACGTGAAGAGCAGAATAATCAAGAAATACAATTTTCAGATCTGATATACAACCAGGCATTATTAGACATCGAATCTGTTATGGTTAATCTATCACGATCATTACGTGAGTTTGATGGTTTTGTTATACAAGAGATTGTGAACGAAGATAACACTACTGATAATAGTGAACCAACTATTATTCGTGAGCATCGTAGATTAGCAGCACAACTGGCTTTACAACCTGAACAGCAATTTCAGTTCAATCAAGACCAACAGCAAATTTTCGATTCAATAATTAGTTTTCTTGATGCTCCACAAGATCAACCAAAGTTGTGTTTTGTTGATGGCCCAGGAGGGACTGGTAAAACGTACCTTTTTAATTCAATTCTCGAGCATGTCCGACGGGCTGGCCATATTGCCCTTGCGGTTGCAACAAGTGGAACAGCAGCTCTGTTGTTGGATGGTGGACGCACTGCACACTCTACCTTCAAAATTCCTTTAGAAGTACATCGAACCTCTATGTGCAACTTTACGCCTGGTTCTGATACTGCAAGGCTTATTACGATGGCCAGCATTATTGTCTGGGATGAAGCGTCGATAATAAGCCGTGATCTTATTGAAACTGTTAATAGGAGTATCCAAGATATCATGCGCATTGTCAATCCTGATCTTGAACACGTTCCTTTTGGTGGAGAAACTGTTCTATTTGGCGGTGACTTTCGCCAGGTACGTATATAAACAAATAACATATAAAATATCACATACTTGAAATAAGAGTTTGTATTCCAACTAATCATTGTCACTTATGATACAAATTTATATTATTTAATTTTATTTTGATAATAATTAATAGGTACTTCCTGTAATTCCAAATGCTGAACGACCACAAATTGTTGCACAATGCTTAAACCAATCTACCGATATTTGGCGCCATGTCATAATTCATCATCTTCGTACCAATATGCGCGTTCAACAAGCTGTTAATACTGCTGATGCTAATGAATTACGTGATTTTTCAGAGTATCTTTTACGCATTGGTAATGGAACTGAGCCATTAGTGCCTGATACAGAGGACAGGGTGCGAATCCCTACTCGAATGCTCATGCCACGATACAATACATATGATCTCATTACAGCCGTATTTGGTAATCTCTACTTACCAAATGTCAATCGTGAATTTCTTACCAGCCGCGCAATTTTGACTCCAAAGAACAAAGATGTTGCTGCTTTGAACAGTCTCATTCTTGACCAATTCCCTGGTGATGCATCAGAGTTTAAAAGTGCAGACAGAGTAGATGATCCTGAGGATCAAATCCAATATCCAAATGAACTTCTTAATTCATTAAACCCTTCTGACCTTCCGCCACACAATCTTAAACTCAAAGTTGGCTGTCCTATCATGCTACTCAGAAATCTGGATACTGCCAATGGACTCTGTAATGGAACACGATTGATTGTTCGATCTTGGCGCCAGTACGTTCTTGAAGCTGAAATTGCTACTGGGCGACAAGCAGGTACAATTGTACTTATACCACGCATAACACTTACACCTTCTCAAACACAATCCCCTGTTATTTTCAAAAGAACTCAATTTCCTATCCGATTGGCATTTTCAATGACTATCAACAAAGCGCAAGGTCAGACTTTTAACAATGTTGGTCTCTACTTACCAGAGCCTCCATTTGCCCACGGCCTTCTTTATGTTGCGATGTCTCGGGTTCGAACACCAACCACCATAAAAATCATGCTCAATCCTGATAATTCTACTCAACCTGACCAAGAAGGTTTTACAACCAGAAACGTCGTATATCATGAAGTTCTTTTATAACCATAATTTTTTTTTCACATATTTATTTTTTATTTCACATACTTCCTATTACAGATACACACAGATTCACAAATATTCAAATTATCATCAATCATATAAACATATTACCTTATAATAACATCTCAATACAAATATCTTTACCACCATTATTTATTGTATATCATCTTATTTTCCCTATTCCTTTCTTATTTGCTTCTTCTAATATTATTGTCACTGAAGTTAATTTACGGTTTGCTGTATATTTCAGGTTTAGGTAAGTAGATAAGTAAAAAAAAAAATTAAACAACGTGCGTAATTGATAAAGAAAAAAAGGTAAGAAAAAAAGGAAGACAACTTGCGGAGCGAGTTGTTTTCATTTTTTAGAAAGATAAATAAAAAAAACATGATTTCCATTTATTATCCACAAACTCTTATAAAGCATTGGGCGTGGGGGTCTGGGGCGTAGCCCCAGCTTGGGGGGTCAAGGGGGGAACCCCCCTTTGCGACGCAATCCGTTAAATGACCCGAAGCGAAGCGAAGGGGCTCATTTATCCGAGCGAAGCGAGGAAGGGTTGCTAGTCTACTATTAAAAATACAATGGTCCTTAGATCAAATTTAAGATAACGCTCCAAATTAGGAATTACCGATTAGGAAATCGATTAATTTTTTTTTTTTCTAACGCACGGTATTCTATTACCATTATTGTATTTACCATTGTCATCCTTCAAAAGAAGTTTCATATCAATTGTAGTTCAAATACTTTTTCATTTTTGGTTTACCAGTGATTAATTATATAAACACGTAATCATACGTAATCATCATTATGCAGACTACTATATTTGCCTATATTACGTAGTAATGCCTTATATTGTAACGTACATACCGTTACCCAATTTTTTTTTTCTCTTTATTCATATAAATTGTCTCGAATATTAGTATAATCCCTATTATAAATAACATTATTATTATTTTTATCTCTTTCATTATCATTATTATTATTGTTTATAGTCACATGTTATCATCAAATATTCTTATTATAGTATAAAAACCCATTGTGCCATTTTTATTGGATCCCACTATTGAGTATTTTCACAAAAGCAATTGCTTCTTTTTACAAGAGCAATTGTAACTTTTTACACAAGCTGTTAGTTATTTTTACAAAAGCTATTGGTTACTTTTACAAAAGCTATTGAATATTTTTACAAAAGCAATTAGTATAAATACCCGACCTTCTTCGCACTCAAATTTCTTTTTTTCAGTTCTATTTTCCCTTAAGTTTTATCTTTAACTTTGTCTTGTCTTTTAAATAAATTATCTTTTATAAATAAATCCTTTCATTTGATTTTCATTTAGTAATTTTATTAAGACTTCTCTTTTTGTGGTTTCAGACGTAACATTCCTGAATATTAGAACTCCCGCATACCATTTATCTATAATTATTAAGTTAATTATAACCTTTACTATATTTTCTTAACATAAATCATATCAATTACACATTACGAAGCTCTCTATTACGACAAGTAACGCTTCAATATATCATATAAGATGTAATTACACGTAATCATCATTGCCGATGATGTTATAATTTTTATACATAGATGTAGATAGAGATGTATATATTGAAAAGGCCCTATTTGTTAATAATTTTTTTTTCAAAAAAAATATAAATATAAAGAGTAGATATCATCTGAAATAAACTTCACTTTACTTGATATTTATTTTTGCACCATATTGATTTATTAATTAATAACATTATATTATATTTTTCTTGAATTTACACACTGAATATTTTCTTTATATTTTTGAGATATCATGAATCACGAGCAACAGGTATGATATAAATATGGTCTTTTATATATATACTAAAAAAGTAAGATGCATGTAATTAATAATAAAGTACATAAATATAGGGATCACGACAAAGACAACGTCGAACTCAATGCATGTGTGGATCTACTACTCATTTGAACCGCAACAATCGAGACTGTCCTTTGAATAGAAGAAACAATAATAATGAACGAAATGTGAGACCTAGAATAAATCCATCTAATAATGTATGTACTTTTTTTTATGTTTGTCGCACCAATGTTAAAATACTATATTTCCCCTCTCGACAGAGTATTAATATTAGAAAACTGTATTATTATGACTTATTATAATTATTAGGATACAATTTCATGTCCAAATTGTGACTCAACAACACACTCTGATCCATCACATGCTGAGTGTACAAGCGCAAATATAAATAGTGATAATAATAACAACAATAATTTAATGCAAGGTATATATTCATATTTTTCTATAAATATATATGTATATAGCAACTCTGTTTTGTATATGTCTAATATTATAATAATATCTACTTTAACATAAAACTATTCAAAATTATTCAACAGATGCCGATGTTTTTGCTCAAGAACAGCTGGAAAACCTTGCAGAAGAAGACAACGGTGATGTTTTGGATCGTATTACAGAAGAATTGAACGGTGCTAACCAAGGGCGTCGCAATAATGCTCCATCAGCTGCTTCAACACCAATACTGCCACCTTCTTTCCCGGCACGTCGCTGTCCTAAATGTGGAAGTCCCGGTCATTTTCGAGCAACAAGTGCAAATTGTCCTTTTAATCGTCAAAATATGATTTCTGAACATGGTGCTCAATTTAGAATAGCCTGTCAAGAACATTTTGAACCAGAGAATATATTTGGTTATAATATTTGCTATACTCAAGAAAGCCGATTCTACCGTCGCCATATTTTTCCACGTATGAATACTCCTTGCCCATGATGTGGTGCACAAATGTGGATTGATGAACGACTGACAGCTTCCTCTTTAACAAACCCACGTTTTGGTCTATGCTGCCTATCAGGAAAAATAAATTTGCCAATTCCACGGTCTCCACCCCAAGAACTATTGAATTTAATTACAAATCATGACCCCGCCAATGCTCTATCTGTCCAGTTTCACACAAATATTCGTGCGTATAATTCACTATTTGCATTTGCTTCAGTTCGTGCTAATTATGACCCTCACTTGGCAAGTGGACGTGATGGTGTTTCAACATACCGCATCAATGGAACTTTATATCATTGTCTTGGCCCTTTACGAGCAACAGATCCAGCACAAGTATCTTTTTCACAAATTTACTTTTGTGATGAAACTGAACAAACAACAAGACGACAAACAATGTTTACTGGTCTTGATGAAAACATTATACAGACAATTCAAACCTGGATTACTCAAAATAATCCATTTGCACGTACACTTCGCACCGCTTCTGAAGCTTATGCCAATCAAACAGTCGGAACTACTGTATACAAGTTATCATCCGTGCTGCACGTGATATGGGTAGAAGATATGATGCTCCAGCTCATCCTGAGGTTGCTGCTATGGTTGTTGAAAATACTACGGATGGTTCTGTATTACCGTATGATGTTGTTATTCACGATCGTGAACATGGATTACAACAAGTCAGCTCACTACATCCTTCATACACACCTTTACATTACGTTTTGATGTTTCCTTATAGTGATAATGGATGGTACCTTGGTCTACGATCTGTTTCAACAGCAATTAATGATGATACAAATGTTACACTTTTAAACTATTGCGCTTATATGATGATGATACGGCAAGGAGAAAGAGAAACATATCACCACCATTTTGGACGCTTATTTCAACAATTTTGGTAGATAACTATGTACGTATTGAAACAGCACGTCTACAATTTATCACTACACATCAAGAAGATATACGAGCTGAAGTGTATAGTAGACTGGTCGATAATGCTAATCCAAGGCAAATTGGTCGATCTGTTATTTTACCTTCTTCATTTACTGGTGGTCCACGTTATATGAAACAAATGTTACAAGATGGCCTTGCAATTGTACGCCAAAAAGGAACTCCTACATTATTTATTACGTTTACCTGCAACCAATACTGGCCCGAAATTCAAGCTGAGCTTTCTCCAGGGCAAAAAGCTTCTGATCGCCCAGACCTTTGCACGAGGGTTTTTCATATGAAGATGAAAGAGATGATCCATCATATCAAGGACTCACAAATATTTGGCAGAGTTAGTGGATACTTGGCAACTACCGAGTTTCAAAAACGTCGACTTCCTCATACTCATATGATATGGATTTTGAATCCAGATGACCGACCTCATACACCAACAGATTATGATCAATTTGTTTCGGCAGAGCTTCCAGACCGCCAAGCGCATCCTCAGTTATATAATACTGTTACAAGCTGTATGATTCATGGTCCATGTGGGCATCAAAAGCCTAATGCTGTATGTATGCAAGATGGCCAATGCAAGCAAAGATATCCAAAACAATTCAATGAAGAAACAAGAATGAATAATGATGGCTATCCTCTCTATAGACGACGCCGTAATAATCGTACACATATATTTCACCATTCTGGATCTGTAGCTGATAATCGACATGTTGTTCCTTATAATCCATATCTCAGTCACCGTTATAATGCTCATATCAATGTGGAAATATGTACTTCAGCAAGAGCTGTTAAGTATCTATGCAAGTATATTACAAAAGGATCAGATAGAGCACAATTACAAGCAATCCGAACCACTGTAGCTACAACAGATGACAATAGTAACATAGCAACAGCCACTACAAATAATAGAGCAACAACTACAACTTTTTCTTCTACGTCTACTACTACTACTACTACTACTACTACAATCAATAATACCAATAACACAACATCAGCTACTACAGCCAATACCACCAGTGAAACTATGGAAATAGACAGTACAGCAAGCAACAACAACAACAACAACAACAACAACAACAACAACAATACTGAACAACCAGCAATTAATGAAGTAACTCAGTACCAAAATGCACGCTATATAGGTCCATGCGAGGCTGTATGGCGAACACTGGGGTTTTTAGTTCACATGCATCATCCAACAGTAATTCGTCTTAATTTGCATTTACCAAATGATCAAATTGTCTATTTTCGTGGCGATATGGATGAACAAGAATTAGATAGAGCAAGAGAGGCTGCAAGAGGAACAAAACTTAAAGCTTTCTTTCAATTATGTACAAATGATGATCAAGCGCGTCAATATTGTTATCATGAAATACCGGCGCATTATACTTGGAACTCATTATCTCGAACTTGGAACCCTAGAACAAATCCACCCGTAGCTAACGTGGTGAGCAGAATATGTAGCATATCATTATCAAATATGCCATTGTTTTCTTTACGGCTCTTACTGCTATCTGTTCCAGGTCCAAGAAGTTTCAATGAACTAAAGACTTTCAATGACATAACATATGATACTTTTGAACAAGCCGCTCTTGCCCGGGGACTGTTAGAATCTGACGATGAATGGGATCATTGTCTGCAAGAGGCATGTCAATTTGCACCAGTACCTTCAATGATCCGCTCACTGTTTGTATATATTCTTATAAATTGCATGCCTGCAGATCCATTGACACTTTGGAACAAGTACCGTGAACGAATGGCAGATGATTACTTTTTTCAACTACATGCAAATATGAGAAATGGGCAAAACGAACTTACTGAACAAGAATATGAGCAGCTATACCAACGAACTCTAGGCGACATCGAGTTTCAGCTTCAAGCCAATGGTCACCATCTCACTGAATTTCCAACATTACCTCAGCAGTTCATATTGGAATTTAATGCCCCTCCCCATGGCGTAGATGTGTTAGCAAGAGTGGAACAAGAAGATTATAATTCTGAAGAACAACAACAATTACTTGACAACATGCTTCCAATATTAAACACTGAACAACGCCATGCCTTTGACACTATCATCACTTCTTTAAATGAAGAGCCTGATGACTCAACCGCACGATTGTTTTTTGTAAATGGTCCTGGTGGTACTGGAAAATCTTTATTATTCATAGCACTTTTAGCTCAAGTTCGTTCACAAGATGATATAGCTCTACCAGTTGCGACGTCTGGAATAGCTGCTATTCTATTACCAGGTATTTCTATTTTTTTATTATTATATTATTACATCACAAAGATTATAGTTGGAAAGTTTCATTTTACTGACAATAAAACCAATGCTCTATTAAAATAGGAGGCAGAACTGCACATAGCCGATTCAAAATTCCGCTTAATGCTGATGATTCAACAACATGTACACTATTACTGACTGGACCACATGCCCACATTATTCGAGAAGCAAAGCTTATTATTTGGGATGAAGCAGTTATGTGTGGCAAATATAATTTTCAAGCAGTTGATCGTGCATTACGAGATATCATGGGTGCTGTAGATGAAAGACTGCAAGATGTTCCTTTGGCTCTAAAGTAGTTGTCTTTGGTGGTGACTTCCGACAAATTCTTCCAGTTGTCAGAAAGGGAACTAGATCAGAAGTCGTTGGACAATCTATTAGACAGGCTACATTTTGGGACCAAATTCAAGTTTTGCATCTAACACAAAACATGCGTATTTGTAACTTGGGCCCTGAAGCTACAGCATTTGCTCAAAAGCTACTGTCAATTGGAAATGGTGACCATCCATATAACGAAACAGTAGAAATTCCAGAAGAATGGCTTATGGACTCTAATGATGTTACTGCATTAATTGATACGGTGTATCCATCAATTCGCTCTCCTGAATCCCATCCAACTCATTATGACGGTCGTGCAATTTTGGCACCAAAAAATGTTAATGTTGACGATAGCAATGATTTGGCATATAGTATATTTCCAGGTGAAGGCCGCTCATATATCTCTAATGATAAAATTATTGATAGTGATGATCCTGAAGGTGCATCTGCTACTTACCCCGTTGAATTTTTACATAGTATTGCTACAAGTGGAGTACCAAGACATGAGTTACAACTCAAGGTTGGGACGCCTATTACTGTATACTTTTGCGAAATCTCGACCCTGATAGAGGATTATGTAATGGTACTAAATTATTTGTTACCGCCCTACATGACCATATTATTGGAGTAAGGAGAATTGATCAAGGATATGACGGCGACGAATATTTTTTACCAAGAATCAACATGTGTACTACAGAAGGCGAATATCCTTTTATTTTGTGCCGTCGTCAGTTTCCTGTACAAGCTGCCTTTGCAATGACTATTAATAAAGCACAAGGACAGACATTATCAACTGTTGGTATATATTTGGAGGAACATGTTTTTGCCCATGGTCAACTGTATGTTGCTCTTTCCAGAGCTACCGATTCTGCAAACATTAAAGTTGCATTAAATCTTTCCAACCAAAGAGACAATACTACTCCAAAAACTAATAATGTAGTCTATCGTGAAGCTCTCCTACCATCCGTGACATAAATATCTCTATTTATGATATATTGTATCACTGTTATATAATTATCTTTACTTCCATTACTATTATAATTATTATTACCAATATCAATATCATTACGTATTATTATTATTATTATTATTATCATTTTTATTTCTATTATTATTCTTACTTTTTGCTATTTTCAGTATTATATTATTATCATTATTAATATTATTATCAGTCTAATAAAATTATATTACTATGTATCAATTTTATAATCATCATTATTACTATTATATTGTTTTCCT
This sequence comes from Circinella umbellata, assembly GCA_025093555.1. Lineage (NCBI taxonomy): Eukaryota > Fungi > Mucoromycota > Mucoromycetes > Mucorales > Lichtheimiaceae > Circinella > Circinella umbellata. The sequence continues at coordinate 18,515 of JAIWNF010000107.1, read as the reverse complement.
ATTTATATATTTATTAACTCAAAACATATTATACAGCATTGGGCCCACTCCGGACTGGCGCGAAGCGCCGTTGGGGGTCAAGGGGGAACCCCTTGCGACGACGTCGTTAAATGACCCGGAGCGAAGCGTAGGGGCTCATTTAGTCGAGCGAAGCGAGACAGTACGGCTAGTATATAATAATAACAAATTACAGTTTTGGAAGTTAAATTTTGGCCACCCATGGGAAAAAAAAATCGAGTCATGATTTTAAAAATAGGCCCACATTTCCAAATAATAAGCTAAAATGAACATTGACGGATTATTTTGAAATGGAGTCATGCCGAGCAAATGTGAGAGCTATATCCATTTGTCAAAATGAAGACTGGTTAGACTGAGCCCACTATTTATATAAAACAATGCACAGCCCTAAGAAGAAAAGTGTTTCTTCTTTATCGTATATTTACCTATTAACACGTATAATTACCGATGGAATTATAAACTAAAATGCGAAAAAGCTGACGAAAGGTTTTCCTGGATCATCTAAAAGTAAGGGCGTTCAATCATCAACAAGTATATAGTAAGCTGATTATCCTTCACAATCCTATCTACGTGTTTGACAAAATAAATATCCAAGACAGCAGAAAAGATAAAAAATACGAGATGTCAATGTAATTATTATCATCAAAATATTGCTACCCAGCAGATAATCATCATAGTTGTAATAAAGTAGTAGTAAAATAATATGAAATCAAAAGATAACACCTCGTTCACTTTCCTCACACATAAAAAATGAATCCCGGTAAATTCAAAAGGTACACTTTACTGGGCCACTTTATCCCTTCCGATACAAGTCTTGTCCTTCATTAAAGATACTATTATTTTTATTGAATTCATATTCAAAAGAAAAAGTAAGAGCAAATTGGTACAAATTTGTAAACGTAAATTTTTCATCTACGTAATCATACGTACAAATATTATAACTGCCTTTTTATCCATCAGGAGACCCTTGCACCAGTACATGTGCTTCTACGTATATGGTAAGTATAAAAGTGATTCGGGTTGCTATGATGGCACGCGCGGATTGTTTATACCCAAAACAGTATTGATATACAAATAATATGTATATATATCTTCTTTGAAGTTTATCTAACTAATTGCACATCAAAATGAGTAGTTCTATTAAAAATATACAATGTTTAATATATGTTTGAAAAAAGATTCTGACCTTATATATTTTGAAAATGAATGTCTTCTTGACAACAAACTCTTCTAAAGTCGCTTCAGAACCTTGAGTTAGAAGATGAAAAAAAAAGTATATCATATATAGAAAGAAAACTTTGCTATGCTATTCATTGATGACCCGCAATCTTTAAGGACGATACCCGAAAGAAGCTTATAAGGACGATACCCGATAATAGCCATCAGATGAACAGCATAGTAAGAACATCGCATTGTACACCTTGGAACAAATTAAAAAGGGCGATACCAATTTAATAAGCCTTGATGAATAACACTCGGACAAATTCAATAAAAAGTCCTCATTTTTTAAAAAAAGAATGTCTTGACAGCAAGAAGCTTTTCTAAAGTCGCTTCAGAACCTTGAGTTAGAAGATGAAAAAAAAAAGTATATATAGAAAAAAAACTTTGCTATACTATTCATTGATGACCCGCAATCTTTAAGGACGATACCCGAAAGAAGCTTATAAGGACGATACCCGATAATAGCCATCAGATGAACAGCATAGTAAGAACATCGCATTGTACACCTTGGAACAAATTAAAAAGGGCGATACCAATTTAATAAGCCTTGATGAATAACACTCGGACAAATTTAATAAAAAGTCCTCATTTTTAAAAAAAAGTGGCAATAATAAAAAAAAAAATTATAGCTGTACTGGGATTTCAACGGGGACCACAATGGGTTGCCATAATAATTTTTGGGTACTCCCATTTTTGGTAATAAAAGTAAAAGCAGTCAATTTTTCTCGTCCTTTTTACGCGTGATTTTCATGCTTTGCTTTTTTACGTGTTTGATTCGCTAATGTCTGGCATCACCTCAATGTTCCACCTTACCTCTTATTTTACACACTATGTCAACCAATTATTATTATTATATACTCTTAGTTATTATCCAAACAATCAAAAATCATCTTGGTGCTGAATCATCAATTTCAATCCAACCAATCATTGAGGATTTCAAGTATATTATAGCTCATTCGAGAGATTTTCATAAAGACTTCAATGATGCCAAAGCTGTATGGAAAAAAAGAATACTAGATTGTGGAAATCTTATTGGCGTCAGTATAGTAAGTAGCTCGAAACCCGGTAGAACACATTGTTATTATCAATATATATATATAATGTGGAAGAAAAAATCTTTCTTTGTAATCTAATAAATACATTTATTGGTAGTCATGTAAAGAGATGAACTGGGAGTTAGTAGAAGACGAATTTCAAGAAGCGTCAAAACCGTCACCAAGAACAAAACTGTCATTATGCAAAAAATCCAACACCTCAAAGCTGAAAACTGTATTTTCGGAAACCGACAAACAAATATACAAAGAAACTTTTGATGCGATGGTCAAAAATCACAAAGATAAGTTTTGGGTTCTCAAGTCAACGGAAAAAGAAGCTGCTGAAAATAATACTTGTCCCAAATCCGTTGAAGAAAAAGTCTTTGAGTTGGGGTATGCAGTGCCAATTCATTCAGTAAGTAATAGAGAAAATATATAAATAATAAAAGGTTGAATGGATGAAGAAAAAAGAATGGACATATAGAGTCAATATAATACATAAGACTTCAATTAAAAAATAGATGCTCAAAATAGTGTATCTAATAGTTGACCTGACTGTCAAAGATTCACACTTGCAAAACAGCGTTTTCATCCTACACCAAGCATTTATGCTGATAAATATCCCACTTGCCATTGGTGACATTGATTGTACCGCTTTTATAGTCTTGTTTGATGCGAGTTGAAAAAGTTTTCAATCAACAAGGTTACACTCGCTAATGTATGAAAGAGGGGACGGCGTCTTGTTACGTAATGTAATTATTCCGTGAATCAACTATAAAGTCAGAAGGGTAAGGGTTTTCAATTATCCATCAATATAGATATACATATATAATACAACTGTTCAATAATACAAGCTGCTAATGTTTATCTCTATTTTTTGTAACAACCAGGAAAGAAATGATTAGCATCGCTAATAATAAAGAAAGAAATAATAAGCGAAAATTGTCAGCGATCATCGAGGTGGAAAGAGCTCAGTCTGGAAACAAGATGGATGTAATCTATCGCTCTGGCACAACCGAATATGGATGCTTTGAGATTGGACAGAAGAACAATGCAACCAAAGAAATGTGAGACAGTGAAATAAAGTTACTCACCGTAATGAGGGACATACTGGTATTGCTTGTCAATGTAGCAGTTGATTTACTGCATGAACTACATACAATTGGTTATAATATTTCAGGTAAATTATAGTGGATGATGTGCTATTGGATACGCACCATGACCTAAATACTTACGCATGACGCCATTGGGCAAATTTACTTTATAGGAAATAAAATTCAATTATTAGATATGGATTGTTCACATGGTTTAACAAGTATTAATATTAAAAAAAACCTCTTTGTCTGTGTGTTCTGTGTGTACGATCTGTATTATTATTTTATCATGAGGATAACAACAACAACAACTCCCTTTTTTTCTAATAATTATCAACGTGCGTATTTATTTTTGTTTTACGTAAATGGACGATCATTTCTTTTATAATTATTCTATATTTAGTTATTTATTATTTTTGTGTACACATTTTATATACGTAGGTCAAATGGATATCATGGATAATGATCAAAGTAGTAATAGTAATAATAGTATGAGTACCATTGCAAGTAGTACATCCATTCTTCAAGATGATAATAAATCAATAACTGCACCTAATGAATCAACATCTTGTTTAATGAAAAACAACAGTAATAATAATAATTATCTTTCTATGGGCAACAGTAGAGAAAATGATAATACAACATCATCCACTGTTACCATACCAGATCCTAGTACGTAAATATTTCCTCTTGTCATTGAAAAAATAATCTCCTCCTTTTCTAACTTGTCAAAAAAAAACACAGTTCTTGCTTCAGCCAAAATAGATACACCTAATTCAAAAATAGAGTGGTCTACTTTTAAAACAAGATTAATTTATTATATTCCTATGCTTCAATGGTTACCTTATTATAATCGACATCAATTCATGGGTGATCTTTTAGCAGGTCTCAGTCTTTCATCTTTATTTATCCCACAAGCACTTTCTTATTCTATTGGATTATGTCGTTTACCTGCAAAACATGGTCTTTATACTATTTCAATACCCACCTTGATTTATGCATGTTTAGGCATGTCACCGTAAGAAAATAATTTCTTTTTCTGTTTCTGTTTAAATAATGACGTGAATGATGTAATCAATTTTTATTTATTTATTTTTAGACAATTATCAGTAGGACCAGAAGCTACTGTATCATTAATGGTAGGAGCAGGTATAGCTCAACATCAAAAACAACCTATGGATCCAGAATCAGCCGCTGCCATTGCGAGTCTTACTGCATTATTTGTTGGATTATTTACATTGGGACTTGGTTTATTAAGATTTGGATTTTTGGATAGTTTAATGAGTCATGCTTTATTACGTGGATTTATTACAGGTGTTGCTATTGTTGTATTAATTCAACAAACCATTTATCTATTGGGTATGGATGAAATTGCTAAGCATGCAGGCATTACTATTGCTTCCTCCTCTTTGGATCGTGTCTTATTTATATATCTCATTTGGATGCTATTCATTTTCCAACGGCTATTATATCTGGATGTGTCCTTGTGGCTCTTATCGTGACATCCCGTCTCAAGAAACAAAGTGATACGATTTTTATTAGACGTATACCTGAACTCTTATTAGTTGTCATTATTAGTACCGCTGTATGTCGACTCTTCCGATTAGATAAATTAGGCATTGATGTACTGGGTCAAGTGGGTTCGCCTCATCAATCCCCTCTTCCATTTCCAAGTTGGCCTTATTTACCAGAAGGTGCGAATATGAAAAATGTTGTAATCAATGCCGCTGTTATTTCTATTATTGGATTCGTTGAATCCATTGCTGCTGCAAAAACATTTGCTCGTAAACATAATTATTTTGTCAGTGCCAACAGAGAATTAGTCGCTTTAGGAACTTGTAATGTCATTGGTAGTTTATTTCAAACGTTCCTGCATTTGGTTCGGTAAGTTTCTTTTTTTTCTTTTTTTTTTTGAGTGCATTCATGGAAATATGTACTCAATATTGTTTTTTTTCCTTCTCTTTAATTAGCTTCCACGAAGTAAAGTCAATGAATCAATGAATCCACAAACTCAAATGTCCGGCATGGTATCCGGTATTGCTACATTAATAGTCACTGGTTATTTATTACCTCAATTCTATTATATACCTCAAGCAATGCTCAATAGCATTATTTTTATGGCCGTCGTCGCATTATTGCAGGAATTACCTCATGATTTGAAATTTATGTGGAATATGCATGCATGGCAAGATATTGCTATGTTAACTACAACATTTGTTATTACAATGGCTTATTCACTTGAATATGGTACCGCTATTGCTGTTTTATTTAGTTTAATTATTACAATTAAACAAACAAGTTATCCTCGAATTACTGTTATGGTACGTCTTTTTTTTTTTTTTGCTTCGAAAGTTGGGTTTAATTTGGCGAGGAGGAAGAATAGTTATTGGGGGGAGGGAAGGGGAAAGGAGAGAAGTTTTGTAATAGAGATTCAATGAAAGATGAGAGATCGACAGGGGGGGAGTTAGAGGGGGGGAGTTAGAAAAAAAAAGAATATCAAGGAGAGAGTGATATTAGTATATTAATAGCATTAATGATAATGATAATAATGATAATAATTTAATAATAGGGTCGAGTAAAAGAATCATTATATAAATTTGGACCCATTAAAAATAGTAGGGGACTTGTAGAACATTTAGAAGAAGTATTAATCATTCGTGTTGAAGAACCACTTTATTTCGTCAATACAGGTAGATATATATATATATATATATATAAAGTGATTATCCATGATACAAATGAAAATTAACTTGTAATTTATAGGTCAATTAAAAGATAGATTAAGACGTATTGAACATTATGGAGATTTATCCGTTCATCCATCTGAAGCACCATTACGTAGTAGTGAAAATTTACGTTATATTATTTTTGATTTAGGTGGTATGGAATCTATTGATGCTAGGTAAATTTTTGAAATATTAATTATTTTTGTAAATGGCTTTCTTCAAGTTTGAGTTAATAATAATAATATATTTATATACAAATTAGTGCTGTTCAAATCTTATATGAAATAATTGAATCATATCATGCTAGAGATATTCATGTTTATATTGTTAAAGTACAACCTTGTGCTTTTCCATTATTAGAACGTGGTGATCTTTTACGTTTAATCGGACCAAGACAACTTTATAATGAAGTAGCAGATGTTATTCAAGCTGTTGAATATGACATTTCTTCCACATAATAATTAACTTCTCCCTTTATTTTTTTATTATACCCCTCCTTTTTATTTTATTTTTTTATTTTTCTTTATCTACGTACGTATAAACGTATATATATATATATATATAGTCTGTATGATTTGTTATTTAATTAGACAACTTTCATATACTGAAATCATAGAAAAAACATTATTTTTTTAGACCATACGTGATAACAATTTGTTTTTATGTTTTGACATTTTCTTTTTTGTCGTTGTGAGGTTTTAATCTGTGGATGCGCACGTATCTTTAGATAATACCCTCTTTGTATATTATAGAAAGAGACAAGGCCCGTATTTATACTAAGTTAGTTACTATGTATGACATACATATCCATATTATTTCTTGTTATTGATAATGACCACAAAAGGTAAATTCTACTAACTTATATACTATTATTAAAAATTGAATTGTGTTACGTACATATTATTAATTTCATTAAAATTCAGGAACTTTTTAATATTATCCTACGTATGTGTAATATAATATATAATAATAACAAATTACAGTTTTTTGGAAGTTAAATTTTGGCCACCCATGAAAAAAAAAATCGAGTCATGATTTTAAAAATAGGCCCACATTTCCAAATAATAAGCTAAAATGAACATTGACGGATTATTTTGAAATGGAGTCATGCCGAGCAAATGTGAGAGCTATATCCATTTGTCAAAATGAAGACTGGTTAGACTGAGCCCACTATTTATATAAAACAATGCACAGCCCTAAGAAGAAAAGTGTTTCTTCTTTATCGTATATTTACCTATTAACACGTATAATTACCGATGGAATTATAAACTAAAATGCGAAAAAGCTGACGAAAGGTTTTCCTGGATCATCTAAAAGTAAGGGCGTTCAATCATCAACAAGTATATAGTAAGCTGATTATCCTTCACAATCCTATCTACGTGTTTGACAAAATAAATATCCAAGACAGCAGAAAAGATAAAAAATACGAGATGTCAATGTAATTATTATCATCAAAATATTGCTACCCAGCAGATAATCATCATAGTTGTAATAAAGTAGTAGTAAAATAATATGAAATCAAAAGATAACACCTCGTTCACTTTCCTCACACATAAAAAATGAATCCCGGTAAATTCAAAAGGTACACTTTACTGGGCCACTTTATCCCTTCCGATACAAGTCTTGTCCTTCATTAAAGATACTATTATTTTTATTGAATTCATATTCAAAAGAAAAAGTAAGAGCAAATTGGTACAAATTTGTAAACGTAAATTTTTCATCTACGTAATCATACGTACAAATATTATAACTGCCTTTTTATCCATCAGGAGACCCTTGCACCAGTACATGTGCTTCTACGTATATGGTAAGTATAAAAGTGATTCGGGTTGCTATGATGGCACGCGCGGATTGTTTATACCCAAAACAGTATTGATATACAAATAATATGTATATATATCTTCTTTGAAGTTTATCTAACTAATTGCACATCAAAATGAGTAGTTCTATTAAAAATATACAATGTTTAATATATGTTTGAAAAAAGATTCTGACCTTATATATTTTGAAAATGAATGTCTTCTTGACAACAAACTCTTCTAAAGTCGCTTCAGAACCTTGAGTTAGAAGATGAAAAAAAAAGTATATCATATATAGAAAGAAAACTTTGCTATGCTATTCATTGATGACCCGCAATCTTTAAGGACGATACCCGATAATAGCCATCAGATGAACAGCATAGTAAGAACATCGCATTGTACACCTTAGACCAAATTAAAAAGGGCGAGACCAACTTAATAAGCCTTGATGAATAACACTCGGACAAATTTAATAAAAAGTTCTCATTCTTTTAAAAAAAACATGGCAATAATAAAAAATTATACGTAGTTATACTGGCCATAATAACCTTTGGGTACTCCCATTTTTGGTAATAAAAGTAAAGCAGTCAATTGACTTATAGGAATTTAATGATAATAAAAAGGATAATCATTTATTTTAGATATTTATATGTTTTTGTAACTAATCTAATTCTTGGTAATTTAAGGTGATATTTACGATATCTTGGAAACTTGGCAAATCGTTAAAAAGAATAATTTGGTAATCGTTAAGAATAACTTGGCAATATGATTTGTATAAAGGAATAGTTGAATGTAAACGGATTATATATAATTAGTACTTAATTATTACTGGTCGGATATTACATGGGGAAGTCGATGTTTGGTACTTTCGCATTATTATCCTTTTACTAGTTGATTTACATTGTCTTCTACTCTATTGCTTCCTCTCTCTTTCATTTCATTTGTACTTTTTGCTCTTTCGATGGCATTCCTTTGATTTATTAATTATACGTGTGACTATCATAATGAAAATTTAATTCCAACGGATTTTTATTTATATAAAAAAAGGGAAGTTGATGTTTGATATTACTATGTTTGAGTCTTTTTGGGCCTTGTAGCTTTACTCTTATTTTTGTTATTTTTTGTTATTGTTTTTTATTGAATTTCAATATCATAAAAAATTCATAGCGAGTAATACTGACTAGAATATGGAGTATTATTAAGCTGAATGAGATTTTTTTCTTCAGGCACTTTTGGGTACTTTTGGGTACTTTTGGGCTCTTTCGGTGGCGAAGTACCCAAAAACCCAAATTACGAAGGTTTACTACCCCAAATATTAGTGGGTTATTTAAATAACAGTCAGAAATAAAAACAGACAAGGTATAAATCCTTTGAGACTTTGTTATATATCTTTAATAATAATTTAGAAACTAGATTAAAGTTATTTCTTTAAAATAATATTTACGTACAACCCGTATTTATATGATTTCTATTCTATGAGTTATGGGGCTTAGTTAGTGGAATGATGTAGGTGATTGATAGTAAAACCGGGTACTTGAGATTAGTCATTAATATTGAGAAGGTTACTATAGCTACTGTTCTGAAGTATATTGGGCTTAACCGTGACACTCTCTTTTATTCTTTAATTTAAGTTGACGAGGCGCATGATATCGTTAAATGCAATTTTACTCAGTTTCCTTTTTAGAATTGAGTTCTGTTCACATCTGTTATCTGGGATAAAGAGACAATGTTCTTATATAATACAACAGCTGTTGTTGTAGTAACTGACCTGCCGAGAGGAATAACCCAATCGAAAAAACTGTTGATGTTGAAAAAGTTGAGCTGATTGTTACTGCTGAAAAAAATGGTGGTTGGTGAAGCGCTTTCAGCTGTGGCGAAAATTACTAGCTTTTTGAAGGGCTTGAAAATCCTCTCGAGGCATAGTATAGTTGTTGTGCGCTGAAGTAGAAGATGAAAATGTTGGGTCAATAGCTTGAATGGCAATAGTATTTTCCATTTCATTGGCTTAAGCGGAAACTTTCAAAGTAAGGAGAGGCAATCTCGAAGCATCAATAAATAGTGTTGAACATTTTTATTATGAATATCCTTCCTGATTTCCAACCCAAGCACATCCATGGGCCGAAAATCCCTGGAGATCAAATATTGTAATCTCTTTAATGACATGTCTTGTTTGGGCTGGTACAGTTTCGTTTTTTGGGAAGCCATGGTATACTATCAGGTGGTTGATATTGTATACCCTTAATGTTGGGATGCTTGTCAATAATCATGTGACGATCCTCGTCAGAAATCATGGTATACGGGAATAACGAAGAGTAAATTTACGTACTGCACATCTGCCAACAGATGAGAGGCAGTCCATAAATAAGAAAATTAAGTTTCCAGCGAATGAAGTAATTAGAACTCGTCCACGACATCTGTCATAGGTTCTGAAGTTTCAGGTTGTTGTGGCGCTGCTAAAGGTGGAGCTAATGATTGTTGTTGTTCCTGTTTCTGTTGTTGGTGGTGGTGTTGATCCTGCTGCTGCTATTGTTGTTGCTATTGTTGTTGAGTAATAAATTGTTCTAATTGTACTGTTGTATTATAAGAAATCATATTTATTATACAGACGTGAACAGAACTCAATTCTAAAAAGGAAACTGAGTAAAATCGCATAACGATATCATGCGCCTCGTCAGCTTAAATTAAAGAATAAAAGAGAGTGTCATGGTTAAGCCCAATATACTTCAGAACAGTAACTATAGTAACCTTCTCAATATTAATGACTAATCTCAAGTACCCGGTTTTACTATCAATCACCTACATCATTCCACTAACTAAGCCCCATAACTCATAGAATAGAAATCTTATAAATACGGGTTGTACGTAAATATTATTTTAAAGAAATAACTTTAATCTAGTTTCTAAATTATTATTAAAGATATATAACAAAGTCTCAAAGGATTTATACCTTGTCTGTTTTTATTTCCGACTCTTATTAAAATAACCAAATATCACATGTACAATGGAAATTGCTACGGACACCCGATATTTTGGCCTTATGGACGCCCCACAAATAAAATGTTGTCAAACAAGTTCTTAGACTATGTAAACTATAGTACCAGCGTTATCAACACCAATACCGCTTCTTATTTGTCCACTGATATATATCATTAAAAGTGCAGTGAGTATTCGCTAAACCGGTACTCAGTATATGTGAGGAATTGTACCGGTTTAACGAATTACCGGTTTAGCGAATTGAAACGCAGCTGATACTAATTATATGTAGAATATACTGGAAAAATAACTACAGTATAATTAAATTAAGCTGCACAGATAGATAAAAAAATTGATACGTAGTTCATATAATCTAGCTTTGCTACTATAAGCTAATCTTTTAGTGATAAGAATGACAATTGTGTACTCATCAAATAGTGATAATGAACCAGAGATTGGATTTGCAACAAAGTGTGTTTAATATCATGGACCATGGTTAGCAGTTGAATAAACGAGTAATAAATGAATTGTATCAACAACATAATTACATATTCAATGGTAATGAAGAAGTACATGACAAAGTTGAAAAGAAGTACGTACGTACGCAGATGAGGAGAAAGAAAAAAGCATCTGTGTGAAGTTGACGAAAAAGAGACACATCTGTTATCAACAAAATGTTGAGAAGCTTTCTTTTGACGACAAGAAGAATGATTTGTGTATTTTAATTGCTACGGAAACAAAGTAGCCAACTGAATAAAACAAGGGGAAGAGCTGAGATGACGTTAAAAAAAGGCTGCGTCACTGATTTTACAATAAAAAGACTGGTATTATATTATATAAAATAAAATAATACTATGATAAACCCGGGAAAGCTCACCGGATACCGGTTTAACGAATCACCGGTATTTTACTAAGTATAAAAAAAATATTTGAGAGATACTACCAGTTTAGCGAAATATCGGTTTAACGAGTACCGGTTCAGCGAATACTTACTGTATACATTATTCCTTGTTTGACTTGTCTCCATGTGGACTACAGCTCTCACTTGTGTACATAACAATATAGTGAGAGAAGATAAGAAATATTGAACGATATTTATAAAAAGTTGAGCTGCTAATATAAGTTTCATCAACATATTTAAGTTATATAACGATAATAACTATATATAGAGTGTATAAATGACCGGATACGACGAAATTACACCAGATTGTTTTGTATCTTCGAAAAAATATAATAATGGGGTGTCCGTAAGAATTGAATTACCTCACATAATATGTTCTTGGGGTGTCCGTAGCAATCCCCTTGTACAACACGCTGTTGCATAGCAAGAAGTTGTTCAGAAGTTTGTTCAGAATTAGTGAGGTCCATATTTTTGTGGTGCTGACCGAGCGAAAAAGAAATCAATATTCGAGCGTCTTACTCAATCCTAGTAGAATTTCATTCGACGCTTTGGTTGATCACTGTGCGCAAAAAAACAAACAAAAAAAAAACAGTAACAACTGCGGAATCAGACTATGTGCACCTGAACTTGCATGAAACTGACTAGTGCTCTTGTTTCCATCGCGACCATTTACTTAACTAATTCTTGTTACCATGGAGATCAAACATAAAGAAGGTATATAAGTTATCAACACATGCCAATCTTTCATTTTTTTTTTACGCGTGATTTTCATACTTTGCTTTTTTACGTGTTTGATTCGCCAGTGTCTGGCATCACCTCAATGTTCCACCTTACCTCTTATTTTACACACTATGTCAACCAATTATTATTATTATATACTCTTAGTTATTATCCAAACAATCAAAAATCATCTTGGTGCTGAATCATCAATCTCAATCCAACCAATCATTGAGGATTTGAAGTATATTATAGCTCAATCGAGAGATTTTCATAAAGACTTCAATGATGCCAAAGCTGTATGGAAAAAAAGAATACTAGATTGTGGAAATCTTATTGGCGTCAGTGTAGTAAGTGGCTCAAAACCCGGTGGAACACATTGTTATTATCAATATATATATATATAATGTGGAAGAAAAAATCTTTTTTTGTATCTAATAAATACATTTATTGGTAGTCATGTGAAGAGATGAACTGGGAGTTAGTAGAAGACGAATTTCAAGAAGCGTCAAAACCGTCACCAAGAACAAAACCGTCATTATGCAACAAATCCAACACCTCAAAGCTGAAAGCTATATTTTCGGAAACCGACAAACAAATATACAAAGAAACTTTTGATGCGATGGTTAAAAATCACAAAGATGAGTTCTGGGTTTTAAAGGCAACGGAAAAAAAAGCTGCTGAAAATAATAGTTGTCCCAAATCCGTTGAAGAAAAAGTCTTTGAGTTTGGCATGCAGTGCCAATTCATTCAGTAAGTAATAGAAAAAATATATAAATAATAAAAGGTTGAATGGATAAAGAAAAAAAATAACTTCTATACTGTATAGTCCGTGTCATTCTTTTATTTTGGATTTGGAGGACACAAATTGGCATGATATTTTTGATGAACACGAACTGGAAGAGATTGATTCTGCTGGCTCCCCCTTGATCCGACCACCTAACGATGATTTACCCAAGCTCTTACATGATATTAAAAGCATGGTGAGGATCATATTTTGCTGTGTATGGTACACCTTCATTCCCATTATAAAGAGAGTTTCGGGAGTTCGTATTTTCATTCAACCCAAATATGAATGAGAAGTTTTTTGGTAACATAACAATGCTATGAAGAGTAAATTTCTGATATTATTAGGAACGGTGCGTTATTCATACACCGTTTTTGGAATCGAAAATACGAAGTGGTTCATAGTTTGAAGAAAGCGGATGTTAAATCATCACCTGTTTTTCCTTTTACAGCTTCGTATTTTTAACAAAATACTATCTCCCGAAACTCTCTGAAAAAATATGTACTTATCACTCATACACATGATTTACAATAGGATACTGAACAAATTTACAATTTTGCGCGTCGTATAGACCATAAGCCAACTGTGGATCATTTCAAAACATGGATGTCATTGACATTAACAACAACATCCAGCATTTTTCTGTGTGAAAACAGTGGGATCGGTGAGAATGGTGAATCTGACGTAATGTATGAACGGTGGTATCTTTTGAATTCAATATTCCGTGGGTCGACAATAAAGGCAGAGGGGTAAGCGCTCTCAATTTTTTATAGATATATAATACAACTTTTAAGTAATACAAGCTGCTAACGTTTATCTCGATTCTTTGTAATAACCAGGAAAGAAATGACTAGCATCGCAAATAGTAAAGGAAGAAATAATAAGCGAAAACTGTCAGCGATAACCGAAGTGGAAAGAGCCAAGCTTGGAAATAAGATGGATGTAATTTATCGCTCTGGCACAACAGAATATGGATGCCTTGAGATTGGACAGAAGAACAATGCAACCAAAGAAATGTGGGACAGTGAGATAAAGTTACCTATCGTAATGAAGGACATACTGATATCACTTACTAATGTAGCAGTTGACTTATTGCATGAACTACATACAATTGGTTATAATATTTCAGGTAAATTATAGTGGATGATGTGCTATTGGATACGCACCATGACCTAAATACTTACGCATGACGCCATTGGGCAAATTTACTTTATAGGAGATAAAATTCAATTATTAGACATGGATTGTCCACATGGTTTAATTACACGTATTAGAAGAACAAACAAAGTAGCATACCCAAGTACAATGGCTGATTATCCTGCTCGAATTGCACCAATATTACGCTTAGCTGTTAATTGTAAAAGTATTATTGAAGACACCCAAAAAAAATTTGATAGTTATGAAACTCCATTGAAACAATCAAGAGCAGCAACTTACCTACCACCTTGTTTCTATCATGAAAATGCCAACGTTGAAGCATCAAGTTCCTCATCCAACACTGAAAAAGCATCTAAAAAGTCACGGGATAAATAACTATAACTTGCATCAACATACAACCAAAACTATCATACTTTTGTCTAATATTAATATCTATGTCAAAAACCTAATCAATTATTTTTTCATAATCCACATCTAACACTCAAAGTAGATAAAAACTCTTCATATCATCAATATCATTATCAAAAATACAACCAATATAATCCACACCTATGAAAGAAAAATCGCAGAATGACCAATAATACCCCTTCACTTACTATTGATGATGTTACTGTATAATACCCTCCAAAAAAAACGTTTTTACGTACTCCCTCCCAAACATTAAATAATCTACCAAGTAAAATAAGATTATATATATTCAGTATATGTAACTAAAGCTTCTTATCATTTCCTCTGTAGTATTTTTATTTTATTAAAATATTTTATAAAATAGTTGTAATGGGGGAACTGCCACTATTCATTCATCATCTAACTGTCTAGGCCACCAAAGATTTCAATCAACGCATTGATTTTTCATCCACCCAACTCTTTTATCAAAGGAAATCAAGTTTTTTCTTTTCTGTGTAACGATTCATTAATGATCTATTTATTATTTTGTTTTTTAAAAAAGAGAAAAAAACTCTTTGGTGCAACACCTTTTTTTCTTTGAATAGTAACATGAAATTAACATCATGAACTCTCCATCATCACCAACTTCTCCTACCATTGCTAATTTAGCACCAGCTCCATGGTTTCCAATCTTGAAAAAAAGTTTTACAAAAAACTTTTTATATACTGATGATCCAGGTATGTGGGTTTTATTTTCTTCAATCCCTTCTCACTCAGCTTATTTTAGTTGAGGTGGTATATATATATATATATACATATCAGATAAATGGGGTTCTTTTGATTATTTTCTGTTATATATTTATATATATAAACTGAACGAATACGAATATATTTATATAGTATTTATATCCATGTCCAATATCAAACGTTCAGGTGACGCTTCTATGCATTGTCTTCAATTTTTATCATTTTTAGAAGATGATCCTCGATTTTTACAGTTTCCTTTAGCTATGAATGATAATTTATTAATGGGTGATATAAAATCTGATCCAAATGCAAGTCTTTCTTGGTAAGTAAAAAGTGGAGGGTTGTTGATAAAAAAACAAGTAAATCATCCATTAGGACTCAAAGTACTATTCTCTATATATGAATACTAACTTAATGAATGAATAGGACAATGCCTAAATCAAAAGAATATTATAAATTGACTGGAAAGTTTTATATTGCTTCAGCACCTATACAAGTGACACGATTCCCACCACCGCGTGTTATAAATGATCTTGCTGCGCAAGAATTTTGGGAAAAAGAAAGAATAAAACAATGGAAAGGATTAGATGATAAAGTACGAGCTATGTTTACTTGGCCATCTCGAGGTGAAATGCCTAAAGCTGATAAGGTCGCTTTTACTTGTCAATCATTAAAATATTCAGTACTTGATCCACGTAAAAATAATAAAACAAATGATGCACAAGTAGTTCATGATATTGCAATGGATAATTTTTGTTTACTTGTTTATAAAGTATCTGAAGTAGAATATTTTGATTATTCTTCATTTCCTCCAAAACGAACAGTAAGTTTTATGAATATATTTATTATAAAATGGGGGGGGGGTTAGAAGAGGGTTATAAGACGAAGATAAAGATTAAATTTATTTATATATTTATTTTATATATTATAATAATAGTTGTATACTTTAAAGGATAATCGTTGGATATCAAAGGAAGCAAATCCTTGAGTTAGTTTTAATTTGTTGTTGTATTAAAAAATAATCATTATTGGGTCTAAGACTATTAAAAATTGGTACCATTCATACCATGTTGAATATGCTAGTATTATCACATGACAGATACGAAAAATAGAGTGTTCTTATCTTTCTTTAATGTTATATTATGGTTACATAACTTGACGAATAACTTGATGCTAACTAGTTATTTATTTCAAATATTCAAAAGAGAGAGAGAAAGAGAGAGAAAGGCTTTTATTTAATCATAGAGCATCTTATTAAAATGTAAAATAAGGTTAATCTTGAAAAATAGAAATCTGATGATTTTTTATGCACTAACTTTTTTTTTCTGGTTACACACATACCTCTGTTCCTGTGTTGTGACAAAAGCCCTTTCTTCACTCTTTTCAACCAGTTATTAGAATGCGACCTTCCATTACAATACCCATATTATCATGTTTGTGTTTTATTATTATTTCAATTTATTTTATATTATATCGATCAGATAACTCTATAACATCCCCATTATCAGAAAAACCTGATTTAGTCAATTATGATGGTGGAGTTATTAGTGCCAAGATGGGTAACGCCACACAAAAGTAATTATTATTATTTTTAAAAAAAGAAAACTTTGGAGGATTAAATGAAGCTTTTATAATTAAAATGTATATTGATTTTTATTTTTTAAAAAAAATAGGGCTGAACTTGGACGATCAACGTGGAAGGTAAAAAAAAAAGAAATATATACATATTTATATAAAAAGAAGTATATAAACTTTTATTTGATTATATTAGTTATTACATACAATGACAGCACAATATCCAGAACATCCAACCACTGAAGAACGTAAAGCATTACAACAATTCTTTATGTTATTATCTCGACTTTATCCATGTGGTGAATGGTAAAGAAAAAAAATATATATATTATTTAATTTGTTGAATGATAAAAAGAAGTTATAGAATTCATTTTATTAAAATTCCCTCATCTTTTAGTGCTGCTCATTTTCAGTTATTATTAAACAAATATCCACCACAAACATCCTCTAAAATAGCAGCATCTCAATGGGCTTGTGCTATTCATAACAAAGTAAATGAAAGACTTGGAAAAGAAATTTTTGATTGTTCAAATATTCAAGAGAAATATGATTGTGGATGTAATACAACAGAAGATGAAAACGATTCATCTTCATCATCCGAGTAAAACTTTTTTGTTTTGTTTTGCTTTGTAGTATTATGAAACTGATTATATTATTATCTCTATTTTATTATCAATCGATCATTCATTCAATCATTCGTATTCATTCTCATCATCATCTTTCTATGGAAATCAATAAATGGTTTTAAAAAATGGGTGAATATCACCGGTTTTCACCAACTTTTCTACACATCAATTTTTAATCCGCTTTGTAATCCACTAGGTAGACCGAGGAATTTTTCAAATTACCCAACTTTTTAATTGGCATTTCTCGCTTATACTCTATATTTAACCCAAACCGTTCCCGTAGTGATACTATATAAGTATCTATGTAATATACTAGAAAGATATATTCAATAGTGTTACATTAAACAAACAATAACTTACAAATAATATGTTCTTTGACTTTACGTATTTATTATTCTTTAAGTATAACAGGCTACTGATCTACCCTAATATTGCTTGTGTGGACATAATCAATTGGGGCCTTTTTTTTTATTGTTGTGGTTCAGTCCATCCGCCTAAAAAACCTTATATTCATACGTACAGCTAGTTTCTTCTATATCAATAAAGATAGCTATTACTTATATACAGAATTTTTCAAATTATTTGCGCCAAGCATAAGTAGCTTTGCGCCCAGTGAAGAATTTTTTTTGCATTACATTAAAAAGCTTTTGCGTTGCCTGGGAAACAAATTTGCGTTAGTAGCATTGCGCCAATGTTTTGCGTTCCTATTTTTGCACCGTTATTTGACCTTTTACTATACTGATAAACTATTT
>JAIWNF010000106.1:0-74558 GCA_025093555.1 Circinella umbellata | reverse complement strand
GTCCATTTTAGATTAGAAAGCCCGGGTCTTGGCTAAATATGACCTAGATAGCAATGCTATTTTTGCGCATTTCTATGAGTAAAAATAGTGTTGTTATCACCCTACACAAAAAAAAAGAGCTACTGATCTACACTTCTTCTTTATTTATAATATATAGTGTCCTCTAATAGTTATGTATGTATTGTTCAAGCAAGATATATGTGGGATAATAGGTATGTTACAGTATTATTATTTTTTTATTATCCTTAATATTATGCAACAAGAAAATTATCAATGTGACCAAATTTATTTATTTGCAGTGATGCCCTGTTTATATTGTGTATATTAGATATTACGCTTATTCAAGTGAGCATGGTCTTTGGATTTCTTTACAAGGAGAATAAAATAGGACGAAATGATACGTAGAGTAAGTTTATTATTAATGTTCTCTTTAATTTTGATTAAATGGATGGACTGATAATGTTATTTATATATTCATATTTAGAAATATTTCCGTCGTCGTGGCGTTGCTTGCTATAATTAATACTGAAGAAGATACTTTATTATAATTTTATTTTCATTATAAACTATCTCACAAGGTAAACTGTCATTGTTTTTTTATTATTATTATTATTTTACGTGACAAGTGACAGATTTATTACGTATAACAACATATATTTATTCTGACAGATGTTGTTCTATAACTAATATTAGTGCTCATGATTATGACGACCTATTTTTGGTACGTATGAGAGATTGGACGGATAAGGAAATACATGTCACATACAGTATGTATACAAGAGCTGGGAAAAAGTAATATGGGTTGTCTCGATCTTTTTCTCACTTTTTTCTCTTCACGTTGTTCTCTTCAGTTCTTATTTTTATTCACATACACATGTAACCAGAACTCACAAGCAAGCAGCTATCATTTTTTCCTGATAATGAAAGAACGCATGTATGTATTTGTTTTTATTATGCTTCAAAGAAAAGCGTTTTATGGAGCTTATGGGGAAACATCTCAGGTTTTGAGGAGATTATTAGTATATATCATCTAGTATCTAACCAATATTTTATATACTACGAAATAGAAAGGCGCCATAATAGTGTATAGCAACCATATTAGCTATCGTCATTGTCCGCAAGTAACAAAACATTATATATTACTGGTCAATTGGGTAATTTATTTATTTTTATTCCCGCAAAAATCAATATTTATGCACCAAAACGTTACACTAATAAACAACCAGTTCTTTTATTTTTTTTTTGGACTATTTAGCTATTTCAACTGCGATAAATAATCAAACAACTTGATGGATTTTTTTTCCATCCGATTTTTTTATACATGTAAGTAGAAGTAAATAATTACTTGTACCAAATATGAACAGAAGAAGAAAGAATGACTGTGGTGTTCTTCAACGACTTTGTGATGCTAAAAAACTCAAATGTAAATCTAGGTTGTTTCATCAAGATACCCCCAGAATCAGCCTCTTTTGTTATTTATATCATAACGCAGCCCCGTAGAAACAGCAACGAACACTATTCCAGCTGATGAAAGTCCTATCATTGGTAATTATCGTTATATTTTTATTGTTTAATTTATTTCCATACTATTGTATTTCCTGGTGATTGTGATGGAACTCACTGAAAAAAAGGGGATGTGAAATAAACAAACAAGTAGGGATCCTATTTTGTATATTTATTGATCATTTATAGGTGTGCCCCCATGTAAACAAAAGAAACAGAAAACAAGATTGGATTCCGACGTCGATCCATAATCTGGGCTGATTGTTGATCTATATAAGCTAGATGATATACTCTGAAATTACACTACATCCGTAATAATTGTATTAATTTTTTAAAAGAAAAAAAAAAGGGTTTTGCTGCTGTATACACCACTCTATTCTATATAATATTAAACATGATCATAATACGTAAAAGGAGATCATATTTGTTGGACTATTTTTATTTGTTTTCTGAATGGATAATAGCGAATGCATTAAATAAAATGAAACAGAGCAGTGATTATTGTGGTGATCATAGTAAAAGGTACAATAAGATAATCTATGAAATCAACCGTAGATAACATTTGAAAGCCATTTGAACGTGTTTAAAATATACAAGTAAAACGAGGAAGATAATATCATGATACATGAGAAGCAATCGTGTTTCATGCCGTTATTATAATTGTTTTTCTTTACTTGGCTTTTTATCAATGATCCTGACGTCGTATAATATTGGAGTACTTTTGATGCTTATACGTGTGAACTATTTTGTCATTTATATTTATATTTAACTACTTTGACGACAGTGATAATATGACTTTTATAGCGAATATTCAGTTTTTTTAGATGTGTCCAATATGTTGATTTTGTTGATGGGTTGTAAAGGAGAGTATTATTGATGGTGGGTAGGGTTATCACGATACGGTGTATCTCAATTATTAGAAATATCTCAGAATTTTTTTATCTCAACTTTCATTTCTTACAGCATGCTCAAGACAGTCATATTGGACCAAATATCGTATACGACTACAAGGTATTCTGGAATTATTCCTATTTCTAGCTGATTTTTGTATAGTTTTATACTGATCTTTGCTTAGTACGTATGTAAAGATGTCTATTTTTTTTATAGTAGCTTTGCTGTCTTATATAGAAAGAAAAACATAGTTTATTCATAATTTTAGCTTTTGAAATGAAGATTGGCTCTACAAATATGATAGTTATATCAAAAACTAGTTCACTGCTCCGAAAAGAAATAACACTAATGGAATAGTTGCAACAATTTCGGATTGAGTGCCTTTTCCTACAACAGAAAGTAGTTGTCGAGAATAATCAGTAAACAACAAATGTTTAATTATAGGGGACTGAGGAGACCGTTTTTTCTTTTCTTTATTTTCTTTTTTTTGTAGAAGACTACAGAGAATATCGTCAAAGTCTTATGAATTACCAAAAAACGTTAATTACAACGACTATTCGTCTTTTAATAGTAGATACTGTCGGATGGACGGGAAGTAGTAGTAAATAAATTTAGATTAAATGAATGGATAGAAATAGATAACGAAGTAAACGTTTTTTGAGAATTAATTATTAGGTCTTTTATTATATGAAAATAAAGTATCAAGATAAAAAATTAATTTTATACGTATTATTCAATTTTTAAGTCTATATTTATATTCTTTGGTATATAATTTCTCTCTCCTATGATGATGGGTCCATTTGTTGTTTTAGTTTCAATATATTGATACATGGCATGTTTTATATGATTATGATTGGTATATGATTATTGTTATATGTTTTATTTGGTATAATGTGTTTGATATGGTATTATAGAAAAGTAACCGATATTATTATGTTTGAGTTAGATCGGTTTATATTATTATTATTACTTATTATTGATGGTGGGTAAGAATATCACAGATACTACGTAGGGATCCTCATGAGAACCGAAGAACCGAAACCGAACCGAGAAAAGTCGAGACAATTCTACATGGAAAGAACCGAGAACCGACATTATAATTTAGTAAATTCTTGAGATTTATAAATTATGATGGGAAAAAAACATTAATTGTGAAAATAAAGTATGAAGATTTGGAACGTAGGGCTTCTTTTTTGTATAAACTAGTATAAACTATTAATTAAAGAACAAAAGTATAATACGTTTTTTTTAAATAAGTATTAGAAAAAAAAAAGAACTAGTAGTTTTTTTTTTGGCAGACTGGAAAGGAAATATCAAAATAGATACTCAGCAACAAGTTTTCTTTCTTGCATAATCACGTTCACAAATGTAACAACAGTATTTTTTTTCTATCATCTACGTAACACGCTCATTATTTTCTATTCGTAATCCTCTAACTTCCATTAACACGACTATTATTTTTTAAAAGTAATTACTTTTACAGATATAACAGCAATAACACAATGTCTGTTTTTGATGCATATTTATTTTTATGAATTACCAATAATACGTTTCTTTCTTCCATTTAACACAGCTGTCATTTCCTTATTTCTTTTGCTAATTACTTTAAGAATGTAACAACAGTAAATTTCTAACTTCCACGCAGTATGACAGCTTTAATTAAAATATTCAATAGTTGCTGATACTATATATTTTCGCTTCAAAATAGAGCTACATACAATACTTAAAGTATGTATTTTCGCTTTTTTTTTTTATGATAAATGGAATTTAATTACTTTTGTTTTTTTTTATTATAGTTGTGGCTGCATATAAAAATTTTATTGTGCTTATGTTTTAAGATTCTGTTTTTTTCAAAAAAAACAAAAAAAAACAAAAAAAAAAAAAAGATCATTAAATTACTATCGTAGGTTCCTCGGCTCTTCTCGGTTCTTCTCGGTTCCTCACGGTTCGGTTCGGTACTTACTAAAGTTCGGCTCTTACTAAAGGTAGGTTCTAACCGTGAGGATCCCTAGTGTGCATGTGCTTGGCTTTCACTTGACAATAAAGTAGTTATCATTACGTATACTGTAATATGATATCTGTTTGGGAGTATTCTTTCTATACAAGCACATATAGCAAACTGAATGATTAATGTAAATAAAAAAATGTAAATTGGGGATGTTGTTGAGGGATATGCTAGGTATAAGAGATAAGACTATTTGTTGATCATCTTTTTCACTGTCGTCATTTTTGCTTTATTCATCACCACTACAATACGTAGGTGGCTTTTTTTGATTGGTCAAGCATGTATAACATTTCAAGATTGTCTGTAACGAACACTCCATCACCATGTTTTCTTGCTTCAGTTTCTCTTTTGCATTATCCAACACCACGGTAAAAAAAGGTGATTTTTTGTTATGTTGTATTAATTTCCGTGAAGTTCTATTTCTGTGAATTTGGCCATTTCATTGAAATTCACAGATATTCAATTTCACAAAAATTCAGCCACATTAACATGTTTTTACACATAGTAATTAACAGAAATTAATCTCTATCTACTTTTATCCATGGTCCTTAATATATACAATTTAATTTTTTATTCTGTACAATACTATTATAATACATAACGTTATTGATATATCATATTATTTACACTAATTACATTTTTTGTTTGCGTGTTCGTTTTCGGGGTGGGTCAGTAGTTTGGGAGTTAGAACCATCGTCGTTCTTCTTATTGTTTCTTTTACTTCTTGTCATTACCCCTCCTCTTGATCCTACTTGCCCTCTGTTGCCTCTTCCTCGTGTAGGACTTGACCTATAATGACTGGTACTTAGTATCAAGAGATAACAATTATTCAATACACTATTCGACATAAAAATACCAATGAACTTACATTCTATCAGAAGGCGATGATGTATTACTACTGTATGATGAATCACTGCTATAATGTTAATATTCAATTGATAACATGACAATAACATTAATAAAATTCAACTTACTTATTATTTTCATTGATGTCCACACGTTGAGAAGGAGGATGACTAATAGAGGGTATATAAGTAAACATTTACTATTATAGACGTATAAATAAAAACTTATTTTTTAATAGCATCAAGGCTTTTGGTAGAAATATTATTATAACAGAGTGAGAATAATATCCTTTAATCACACACACACAGGAATAAACAATGAAAGAGCATGAAACTTACTTTTGTATAACATCAGGACTTGCGATAGTACTATGTTTAAAAATAATATTATGCGTCAATTACACATTTATATATTCTTGTATACACACAAATGGTAATAATATATTATATGTGCTTACTTTTCGGTAACATCGAGACTGGTGGTGAGACTATTAGTACACTAAGGAATAAGTAATATAATCTCTTAATGACACAAATGTCACACGCATAAATAAACAGAGAAAACTTACTTTTCGATAGCATCATCGTTTGTGATAATATTTTCACTATATATTAAAGTAATAAGTAATATTATCTCTCAACCCCACATGAATAGTGCTAATGTCCTATCGAAGCTTACTTTTCGGTAGCATCATCGTTCGTGCTGGTATTTTCACTATATATTAAAAAAAGTAAGTAATATAATCTCGCTATATGCACACTGATATGGAACCATCGAAACTTACTCATCGCTTGAATGGTCATTATTTTTCCTAAAATATGGTGCATTCTGTCTTAAACCGTCAAAATTATTTGAATCCTGACATAAAAACTTGATGCCTATAAAATATTTTTGACACGAAGTAATCATTATTTTGGCACATGGAATGTGTTTATTTTTGTATTCTAAGTCTATTGCACGTTTTCTTTTGAAAAAAACATACTTTTCATCAAGTTCATAGCTTTAAAAGTTTTGTCGAAATGTGAAAATTTACTAAGTAATGGCAAGATTTCGATACAGGGATTATGAGGGAGATGAGAGGGAAAAGCAGTGTGTAACAGTAAATAGCGGACGGGTAATACATTAGCCGATAATACTTATTTGCCAGTTAATAATAGATATACTGCATTCACTTAAAATCACTCACTTAAATACTATTTCTATCAAGAATACAATAAGATACTATTATTCTTTATGACCAGTGAATTTAAATAAAAAGGTACTTGATAGAAAAAAGATGATTATATAGTGACAACGATTATAAATACGTAGTTTTAGGACGTTTAATCTATTTTTATGAGATACAATTTAGCCACCCATAATAATCAAATAAGATAAAATAAAAAAAGATATAAACGAGTTGTTATTTTATTTTAAAAATAAAGATTCTCCACTTTTTTATTTATAATAGTTTTACATCTTTCATCTTGATTAATTTGTATTTATAATAACCATTGGCCTCTTAAGTACTGCTGATATGATAAACTTATTATATATGTGATTAACTTGCTTGCTTTCTCTCTTTCTTTTTTTTACATATACTGTATTTTTATATTATTTATACTTTAATAATTTTTTTTAGTTTTATTATACATTATATATAGATATTTATTATCTTTTTAGGTCCCTGAAATTTTTTAATAGAACAATAAAAGTAGTCCAAGGTTTTTTGGGCGTTATTATATGCTCAATAGTCAATATAGTACTTGATACCTTTAACCATGGCTTTAATATTATCCGACGGGATATAAAATATTTTTAAATTTCGAATATTGACGCTTTAAGACAGAATGCACCATATATTTAAGAGAATAAATAATAAATGAGTAAGCAGTAGTTATAGGTCATCTTGAACCTACTTCGAATCATCACGGTAGCCAAATCGATTATTCCACCGCTCTTGTAACATATGTTGTGAGCACCAGTCGACTTCACAATCTTTGAAAAGTATACCCAGTTTTTCATAGACAAGGTCATTCAATTCTTCAGCCAGCTCAGAACGTTTCTGGTCATCTAATTTAGCCCACTTGAAAGGAAACACCTCTTCTTTTCCATTTTCACTTAAAGATTTAGCAAGGCTGCTAATACAACAATTTGCATATCGTTCAATGGTGTTGTACTTTGAATACTGTTCATCTTCTGATAACGCTTTGTTGTAATTAATAATGTCTAAGATGTGTTTTTTATTTATTTTCATCAATAGTTTATGACCATTTTTTCCTCTCTTTGTGGAATGCGTTGGTCTATAAATAATATTAGTACTCCCATGCTGTACTGGAGCTACTGATGCTGGAGCTGGAGCTGTTGTAGCAGCAAGGTGCTCTTGGGCAGAGGAAAGCATCGACATTATCTGTTGCAAACTTAGAGAATCAGTTGGTGTATTGGTCATTTTAATAAAGATTAGATTGTATTGAGTTCAAAGTAAGAGTTGAGATTTTGTAAAAAAAAAAGGGGAATAAAGAAATGCGTTCATTTTGTCACCTACTGCGCGTTTTTTTTATTGTCTGAGCGCACTGTTTTCCGTGCCATGAATTTTTTTTTCGCATCTTTGAACCTCTCTTGAATCGTGGGAACTAGCTCTATTACTACTATTTACTGCTTTTTCAATACCATGAAGTTGTGTGAATATTGTGATAAATTTATTCGAGATGTCCGTTATGAAGCACACGTTGAATTATGTTATGAGATTTGGAAACAACAACAACTACTTAATCTAGGAAACGAAAGATCAGACAACAAGTATTATTATATTTATTACTGGATCTTGAAACCATTAAAAAAGGAACTGGTAACAGTCTAAAACTAACTATTATGTACGCATAGCTTACATAACTTACAAAATTCACCTACTGATGACCATTTGGCTAATGATCTAGTAAATCAAAGCTCTCCTTCTATCAGAATAATGACATATGCTGCACTACTTATAAATGACAGACAATATGATATTCAAAGTCCAGATAACACAAGTGAATACGGTTTTGGTGATAATGACGATCCTTCATGATCCGTACTGAAGATGAAAACAGTGATAGCGATTTGGAATACAATGAAAACTTTTCCTATGGTCAAGATTCAATCATTAGTGACGAATTAAAAAGCAACGCGACTGACAACAGCAACAGCAGCAACGATAATAATAGTAACGACGATGATGATCACACGTCATTGAAATTTGTTATATTTCCACCGAGGAAATTTTTGAATATAGAAGAGAAGAGCATTGAATTCTATTCCCTTATGTTTTCCAAAGGTGTTCCAAGAAAAACGTACCGCGTAATTCTGTCATTCTTTAATGACTGGATACCAGATGAACATTTTGGTATGTATAAATATATTTAATTTTTTTGTTTTGGATATAAAAAGCTAATATAATGTAAGCGTGGTATGTAGTACGTTTGCCCATGTCATCACCAGAAGTTTCAGAGAAACTATTATTTAGTTGTATGCTGGTTCAGCAGTTAGATCTGCCAATGTGTCCCAAGGGTTGCTGATTATTCAGTCGAACCTATACGGATGATGTTTGTGAAAAATGTGGCAGCAACCGATACAAGGATTTAAATAAAACAAAGCAAGCAGCAATAATACGCTACCTTCCGTTAGCTGGATAGCTTGCAACTTTGCTTGGTCGTCCTCACAGTCGTGAAATATTACGTTATGATCCAAATAATGATAACTGCACCAGCGATATTAGTACAACTAGCAGTGGAACCAATGAAGGTAGTGACATGTATTGTATTAATCATGAATTAGATATATTATTGGAAAGGACTAGCGATGGCACGGATGTTGATTCCTTTACTGTCGACAATGATAAATAATGTGATATGGATGAGTCACTAGAAGAAAGAAACAGCGAGAGCAGCATGGATGCGAATATAACAAATATAGAATATGATGAAAACAAACAATCCAGTGATAGCAATAGTAACAGTGTTATCAGCAATAGTACCTGTACAACTAATGATTATATTACGTATTCATTTAAAAAACGTACAGTGAAACCCCGTTTTTTGCACCCCCGATTTTTGCACAACCCCGCTTTTTGCACACTTTGCAGCCAAAATCCCAGTTTTTACTTAATAAAATTGCACAAACCCCGCTTTTTGCACTTTGCACACCTTCAGAAGGACTGTGCAAAATCCCACTTATATGTTCACTTATGCTGAGATGAAATATAACCAATAATATTAGACCATTTTTATAGTTAGCAACTTTGCACATCTGTCAATACACTAATATAGTTGTCAGGTTAACGGCTATTCTATTTTCCTTCTGTTTTTCACCCCCGATTTTTGCACACCCCCGCTTTTTGCACACCTCTTGGCCTAAATCCCATATGTGCAAAAAACGGGGTTTCACTGTAATACAGTGAGTATTCGCTAAACCGGTACTCGTTAAACCGGTATTTCGCTAAACCGGTAGTATCTCTTGAATATTTTTTTTATACTTAGTAAAATACCGGTGATTCGCTAAACCGGTATCCAGTGAGCTTTCTTAAATATTTACCGGGTTTATAATAGTATTATTCTATCTTATATCATATAATATCAATCTTTTATTGATAACATTATTGACACGACCTTCCTTTAACGTCATCTCAGTTCTTCGCTTTGTTTTCAGTTGGCTACTTTGTTTCCATAGAAATTGAAAATACACAAATCATTCTTGCCGTCAAAAGAAACCTTCTCAACACCTTATTGATAACAGTGTTTCTTTTTCACCAACTTCACACAGATACTTTTTCTTCTTTCTTATCTGGGTATGTATGTATTTCTTTTCAGCTTTGTCACGTACTTGTTTATTACCATTGAGTACTGTATGTAATTATGTTGCTGATACAATTTATTTTTTACTCATTTATTCAACCGCTAACCATGGTCCATATTTTAAACACACTTTGTTGTACATTCATTATAAATCCTGTCTCTGGTTAACTGTTACTATTCGATGAATACTGTACACTAATATCATTTTTATCACCAAAACATTAGCTCATAATAGCATAGATACATTATATCAGCTATCATTTTTTTTATCTTATCCGTACAGCTTAGTTATTTTTTCAGTATATTCTACATATTAGTACCAGTTGCGTTTCAATTCGTTAAACCGGCAATTCGCTAAACCGGTACAAACCCTCACATATATTGAGTACCGGTTTAACGAATACTCACTGTATATCGGACTTCGTCATGATACGTACTCTCTTTTATTCTTTAATTCAAGTTGATGAGGCGCAGGACATTGTGATGCGATTTTACTCAGTTTCCTTTTTAGAATTGAGTTCTGTTCACGTCTGTATTTTATTTTCTTATTTCATCTGGGATAAAGAGAAAATGTTCTTATAATACAACACTTATTTCAATCCATTGGCCTGATAATAGTCTGCGCTAATCGTTGGTTCATATGAACTAGATGATATTACTACACCACATCCGTAATAATTGTATCAATCTTTTTTTAAAAAAGAAGTTTTTGCTGCTGTATAAACAACTTTATTCTATATAATAATCAATATGTTCATAATACGTAAAAGGAGGTCATATTTGTTGGACTCTTTTTATTTGTTTTCTGAATGGATAATAGCGAATGTATGAAATAAAATGAAAGAAAGTAGTGATTATTGTGGTAATCATAACAAAAGATGCAATGGGATAATTCATAAAATTAAGCTTACGTAGATAACGGTTGAAAACCATTTTTTAATGCATGTTTGAAACGAATATATATTGCGGTTGCTATGATTAATTTTTTCTATCGATGAATGTAACCTTATTCAAAAATTAGGGTGTTACGTATTTAAGTTGATTTGTTAATTATTATAACATTTTTTGTGCTTATATGTATGAACTATTTTGTTATTGATACATTTTGTGAACTAATATTAAACTACTTTGATGAACATGATAATTTGACTTTTTATGTCAAATATCTTGATTTTGTTGATATATTGTAAAGAAGAGCATTTTTGCATGCTCGAAATAAAAGTTGATAGAACTAGGCTGAACTTACAATTATATGAATAAAATATCAAGATACATAAAAAGAGAATTCTATATGATATCATTTAATGTTTAAGTCTATATATTTCAATATTCTTTCGTATATAGTTTCCCTATAATATGATGATAGATTCACTTGTTGTTTTAGCTTCAACGTGTTTGATACGCACGTACGTACGTAACCTATCAAGAATGATATATCTTATTATTACTTTTATAAAATAAATACTAGTTTATTTAGACATAAAAAAAACACATATTCATCTTTACTTGTTCATTATTATTATTATTATCAAAACAATGAAATATTATGTTTATACTTAGCTACTTGAATTCAAATACGTATACCTATATAATATTTTTATGAAAACAAAATCCTGTTTGTTTCTTCTTTTATATACATTTTAAATGTACATTTTTTTTTTATTCATTTTCAAATGTAGTAACAAATTCTATTTGTTTTCCAGAAATAAACACATGGATCTTTAACTCGGATAATCCAAACATAAAATCTATCCTAATATCCACAGGATCTCCTGCTACATATCCATCCAAAATCGGCATTCGAATAGGAAAATCAGCCATTTTTCGTACTCCAGGATCTGTTACTTGACGTGGAATAGGTGCATCCCCATTATACACATACAAATCCGCTAAATAAATATATTTATAGCACAAGATAAAAATGAGTTTATAAATATATGTATATGTTGATTATATCAATTTAATTTGTCAGGTTCTTATTAATAGTATAAATATATATACTTATATTCTTTTTTTTACCTTCTGTATTTCGTTGATATTTAACCCAGAAATGACGACTAATTTTTTGATTGACATGAATAGATTGACCTTTATATGCCATAATATCAAATCGTGTGGCACATCGTTTAATACCATCACTTGTAATAATAGCATTTTCTTCTGGATCAAGACCTTCTTGAAATGCCATACGAGTCATTAATCCATAAGTATTACGTAATATCCTTGTAGCAATAAATGAAGGTTGACTAATATGATATATAGCGCCACGAGAAACAGCTACATCCCCTCTCGGTGCCATGGCAATAACAGGTATCCGAGAATCAAATTGTTCTTTTACTGTTGTATACAAATATTCAGAACAACCAAATCCACCTACTAAATAAAGTGAATTCACTTGTTGAGGTACTTGATCCAATTGTTCTTTGATGAGTGCAATGACTTGATTAAATACTGGAATATACATTTTTTCATTTAATTCTTCAGCAGAGAGTAAAATATTCCCATCATCATCAATAAGGTCATCCAAATGTTCACGCAGTGGCATCATTGTAGCTGGTACAGTAAGATATTGATCACCATGACCACAAAAGTATGGCTAATTTTATACGTATCCCAGATATTTGATTATTATTATTGATCAGAAGTTTTTTCTTTATTTAGATAAAAAGAACATTTGGATTTATTACCTTAATTTTTTCAGTAAATACTTCCATTACATTTTCCAAAGTACAAGTAGAGACTTGATCTGCATATTCACCTAATCGATTTAAAAACCATTGTCTCATATTGTTATCAATGTAAGCACTTCCACAAGTACCACCACTTCCTCGTGTAACTTCTTTTAATGAACGTGTTTCACCAGATTTATCTATTTGACTATTGGTTTATTATTATTATTAACGAATTAAAGTCTCTTATTTCTAACCCATTTTTTTTTTCAAAATAGAAATGACTTACTAGATAATAATATCTACGGTACCACCACCCGCATCTACAATCATAAATGTATCTTGATCTTCCATGCTATTCCAACTTTCACATTGTTTTTCACAATACATAGCAGCCGCTTCTGGTTCACCAACAAGTACTAATCGTTCAGGTGGATCATCTGGTTGAATAATATCAGCTTGTATCATTGCTTCACGCATAGCTGCTTTAGCTGTATCATCCCAAATTGCTGGTACTGTTAAACACTAAAAAAAAAAAAAAAGAGCATGATTATTTATTAAGCTTATTCTAATTATATCCATCCTTTCCCACACCTCTCGCCCCGCTTTTTTTTTGAATAAATAACGTACATAACCAAATTGATCCATTGAATAACGTCCAGCACCTGTTCTCATCATTTGTTCAATAACAGATTCATGAAATAATCTTAAATAATCTGATATAGCATCTACAGGTTCTTGACCTTCTAATAAAGGAGGTGGCGGTGTGGTAATAGTATCTTCTTCTTTTGCAAGCCATAATTTAAATTGACGTATTAAAAATCCATCTTGTCCTGGCTAAAAAAAAAAGTGCACTTTATATGAATCAATCATCCCCCCGTTTTTCTTTTTTAATCCAGATCCTTTTCAAACTATCTTTAATAAAAAAGCTATATAATTATACCTGAAGTGCTAATCTTCGAGCACCATCACCCCAATCCACTAAACGTTTTGCACGTCCTTTATAATAAAGTAAACTAGGTACTTTGGCATAAAATCCAAAATGTTTTGGCCATTTCACTACATCATATATTTCATCATCATCTTCAAATTTATAGCTACAACCCTATATTAATATATTAATAGATAGACAGATAAATATATGATGGATCCCTATTAATATATTATGTTATTATAATCTCGAAATTTATTTTTTATATACCGAATAGGTCGTTCCTGAAACAAGAAAAGTTTTATAGTTAGTTTTGTGTTTATATTTTTCTTTTCTCTTTCTCACTCATTTTCTCAGTCAGTCCAAAATGTCAAACTAAATATAATAAAATTCACATTGGATATATATATATATATATAAGGAATGTAAATATATCTTTTTTACCGAAATCAATTGCAATAGTTACTGGGTATTTTCGAGAAATAGGTTCTCCTGCTTCTTTATAAGTTAATCGACGTTGAAGATGGGGTGTAGTTGCTTTATTATTATAATGAATGTAAATAAAATAATGAGTTTGTTTTTAAAAATAAAATGTGTAATAATCTTTTAAGAAATGAATATACACTCACGACTATGCATATTGAAGAGACCAAAAAAAAAAGAGAGAGAGAAAGAAATAGAAATAACACGGCCACTTGAGCAAAAAAAAAAAAATCAAATAAAAATATATAAAAGCACAGCGCAATTAAAAAAATTGCTATTTTTATAAAGACAAATTTGGTTTATATATGATATATATGTCATGATAGAATGATAACGAAATAATGATAATGGTATAAATATAAATATAAGTATAAAAAAACAGGGTTGTTCGGAAAGAGAGAGAGAGAGACTAGGAAGAAAGGAAAGAGAGGAGTTAGATGGATTTTTTTTTTGTTTCTAAGTGAAAATCACCATAGGTGCCATAGATTCAATAGTATTCAATAAGGTTTCATCTTTCAGATAATCCACTGGGAATTCAACTAAATGACCACGAATACCATTTAATTTTTCTTGAATTTCTTCAGCAGGTCTTTCAGGATCTGCTACGTGGCCATAAGGTACCTTATTACTATCAGGAACAAATTTACGATGTTCATCAAATGTACGTACTGTATCATCAGGTACACATTTAAATAAATCACGATAAATTAATGTATTCGCATTCGCTGTTTTACGCCAAATATTATAATAACATCGATCTGCTAATGGATCCAAAGCTTGTGCTTCTTTTAAATGTTCTCGGTGTTGATGATGTCGGAATTTATCAAAAATACTACGTGTTCTTGATACACGATCAATAATACGTGTTACTTCATGTCTTTCACAATCTTGAATCACTTGATTTGTTTCATTATTAACAAGTGTAATATTACTATCTTGTCCCGGTGTTTCTCCTTGTAATGATGGTTGTTGTTGTTGTGGTTGATGTAAAGAAGAAGGTTCTTGTCCCATACCAGCAGCAGCTGTATTATATCCAATACCTTCAGTAGCTTTTGTTTGAAGTACATCATCATCATCTTGATCCATTAAAATATCCCAATCATGGAAATCTAATAAACCTAAATGTTCTTTCCATAATTGCATACGAAGAGAATGGGCAAATTTGGCAGCTTGATATTTTTTACCATCCATATACGAAGGTATCATTTCAGTATCTTCAATATAAATAGCCATTTCAGAATCACGATTACCCAATAATGATCTAATAAAATAGAAGGTTAATATTATTTATACAAGATACAAACCCCCGTCCCCATTGGCTCTATCTTACCGATCATTAATATTTGCTATAAATAAAAAAGAAATAGGGATTATGTTAGATTACAATAAATAAACAAGAAACAAGAAAATAATAATAAGCATTCCTTACCAGATCCAATTAAAACAATACGATCATCAACAATCAATAATTTATCATGAATATAAACTAATTCACTAACATAATGATCACGACCATCTTGTTCTTGATCTTCTACTTCTTCACTTATACCACCGGAGGATTTGGAAGATAAAGAAGCTAAATCTTCATTATTACCACTATTCACTTTAAGATTTTGATTATCTTCTATTTTTGATTCATTTTCTTGTGGTTGCGATGAATCACCATTTTGTGTTGAAGAATTGTTTTGTTTTTTATTGGTCTTTTTTCTTCTCATTCTTGGTATACGTGGTTCAATCTTATCCCAATTTCGAAGACTATACCAACCAATATATTCGGATGGATCTATTCCTTCTTCACGTAATTTTTCACAAATAGAGGCACCACCACGACTCATGGATACATATTGATAATGCATAACACCTCTAATAGAAAGTATTTCTTTGTTAAACTAGTTATACGTATAGCGTTTTATACAATTAGATTTACTTACCGAGCAGCAACCGAATCACCTGTTGTTAAATCTCCTTCAAATGCAGGAATCAATGGAATCAAAATAAATACTTTGAATTTTTGATTATTATAATGAGCTCTTTTAATACGATCCACAATAGCTTGACCTAATTTATTTCGTACAATTTTATCTTCTCCTGTTGCACTAATAAAGAATTGATTCTCAATATAAATGAAATGTTTGGCTTGAATAATAGATTCCAAATAAGCGTTATAAATTGAATGCTATTACAAAAAATTGATGTTAAAAATATTAATCTTATTATCCAATCCTTATTCACTTTTTTTTTTTTACTTGTAATCCCATTTTTTCAAAAAATTTACCTCTCTTCCAATACCAGAACTCCAACTTGAACAACTTCTTAAAATTTGAACACGACATGTTCCTTCAAAATTACTTTCATCTCGTTGTGCAACATATTCTCCTTTGGGCATTAAAAAGGGTACAATATCTCGATGTCCACTTTTACTTGCTTTTAAATAATTCCATCGTTGAATAAATAGACGGGCAGCATCACGAGCAGGAGGTCCAACCTAAATACCCAATCGATTTGTTAAAATAATGATTGTTTCTTTTTTGTATATTAATAACTTACCACAGCACAAGATAAATCATGCCAGGGCATACGTGGTGTTTCTTCTCGATCAACTAATGTTGTATCATGACTTGCAGCCACTAGATAAATTTAAAGTAAGCTTGTTAATATAAAGATATATGCATATAAACAATTATTTAATTCAATTACCATCAGCAAAATCTTTAACGCGAGGACTAGAATAATCTTGACCAGGGAACATTTTATATTGATGACCTTTAGCCGGGTAATCGGCATTACGATGCGCATGTGTATCAAAACGACTAATTTTATATGTTTTGATTTTTAGTATCCATAAGGTTGTACCTTTTGCTTTCCCATTCAAATAAATCATTCTTTTAATGAAAAAAAAAAGCTTACCCAAAACATAAATCGATACCACCAATAAATGCTAATCGATTATCCACTACAACAAGTTTCTAATTCACATAATAGTCAAAGGGGTTACTCTTTAAACGTGTCTTTTTTTTATATACTCTTGCTAAAATATAATTACCTCATGATGAGACCAGAAGAAGATAGAACTATTATTATCAAATGCGCGTCGGTCTGGATGACGTTGAACTATATACATCACAAAAAAAAAAAAAACAGATTAAAGTTTTAGGAAACGCGTTTAAAAAAAGTAAAAATAATGCATAACCTGAAAAATTCTATCCAAGTTTAAAAATAAATCTTCCTCTTTCCCACCGCCCGCTTTTGATACACTTTTATCTTACCAATAATATTTGGATGTAATCCTTGTAACCATTTCTTTGTATGGGCTGAATCAATTGTAAGAGCTAATGACATTTCTTTATAAACAACAATATAAATCATGACACCTTCTTTAGCTTTACGTTGTAATAATCTATCAAGACGGAATTCTTCATTTTTTTCTGGTGGTCGTCTCAAATACTAATAATAATAATAATAATAATCAACATGATAGTCTCTACTGGGTTGTTTTTTAAAAAAAAGTAGTACACACGTACCAATTCGGGTGTTAGCCACCAATCTTTTATATAGATTTCCGATTTTGCGGACAAAATAGCTTCTGCTACTGCATTCATATGATCTATAATAATAATAATAATAATAATAATAATAATAATAAAAGTCGTTTGGTTATATATATATATAATAAAAAGAATTCAGTTATATATCCAATCACACAGCTCACCAAAAAAAAAATTATAAAAACTTACTTTCACCATCCACAAACCATTTTACTTTAGCATTCTTTCGAACAGGTGCAAAAGAACTAAATCGATGATTCATAACCCAGGGACTATCCTTTTTAACACGTTCAATACTTTCCATCCATTCATCGACTTGACGTCTACTTCCTTTAATTTCAATTTCTCGATACATGGTAGATAATGTCATATGATAACTTCCAATATAACTAGGTTGACTAACATGAACTTGAAATGTATTATCCAACAACAAAACATCCGAAGGACTGGGGGCGGCAATATCATCACAAAAGGCAATATACGAATCACGTAACAAAATCCATTCTTTGGTCCATCGATGGGTACGCCATAAATGACACAAGTTTGGATTTGAATTTCTTACACGATTTTCTAAAAATCCTTCTTTTCCTTTCCATCCCATATCTTGAACAATAGAAACAGCCGACACTTCAAAGAATTCACAAATATCATAACTGGCCATCATATGTGCTTTACTTAATAAAGCACGTAAATAAACGGTTAAAGCAGTACGACGACTGAGAGCAATATCTTTTTTTTGTCTCTCTGTTTCATGGCCTTCAATGAAATCAGGATTCTCATCATCTTCTCGGTCTAAACCAATCGTTGTTCTGGCGGAACTGATTAAACTGCGTAGTTGGTCAGGAAACTGGGGCGGAGCAGGGACATAGTCTGACAGACTGGATTTCAATTTTAACGTGTAATGCAGCGTAACAAAGTCAGCTATCGTACGCCGGATCACCCATTTGACATCCCCATATTGTAACTCGGTCCGAAAAACCCATTGATTCCCCCTGGTCATGTATTCTGAATCTGTTACTGCAACCTATCATATTTTTTTATTATTATTATTTTTCAAATGAGTTATATAAATAAATAAATAAATAAATAAAAACTTACAGAGATCATAGGTAATAATATAGGTGGCTATAATATATAAATAGAGTATCATGGTTGTTAAACAACAACAAAACGATAATAAAAAAAATAAGTATATGAAAAAAAAAACCATGTCATTTTTTTTTTTGGATTGGTCGTTGTGCGTGAGTTTTTTTTTTAACTTACCAATTTTCGACCATATTCATCACTTGAAAAAGCAATAAATGAAGGTTCAAATACAGGTGGATAAAAAGGTGCCAAAGATGTTTTCTCAGAAGGTATCATATAAACATCACGTCCACTTTGTTCAGGTAATGTTTGTATATTATTGATCATTTTAATTCTATCTACTGTTTTCCCCCATTGATTACGTCGTGTTTCTTCTTGCTCTTGTTCTTCATCTCCTACCACTGTTTCTTCTCCTTCTGTTGGTACTGGAGATCCTTTTGTTATTATTTGTTCTACTTGTCCTTCATTGACTGCACCTAATGAAGGTACTGCTAATGAAGGTCCTGCTTGTTGCTCAGGAAGAGCAATACGTGTTAATCGAGTTTTTGGTGGGATATGAGATGTTGGGGCTGGTTGTTCTTCTTCTTCATCCGAATCTTGTTTGAATGGATGAGTAAAAAAATTATCTCTTTCTTGTTGTTGTTGTTCTTTTGTAGTTGTACGAGCCAATTCATTCACATAAGGTAATCGATCATCTTCATCATCAGGCGTTAAATAAGAGGATTGTACTGTTTCTTCATTTGATTGGTGTTGTTGTTGTTGTTCGTTATCTCCACTAGGTGTAGAAGAGGAAGAAGGTGCATTCGTTTCAGTGGCTCGATCGGCTACTGTTTCTTGTTGTTGTTGTTGTTGTTGTTGTTGCTGTTGTTCTCGTTGTTGACGAGAACGTCGATGATAGGGCCAACTAATATGATGTCGATGTCGATGACGATGTCGGTGTCGACCAGGTAATAAATGAAATGTATCATCATCACCTGAACTATCTTCTGAACCGTCTTCTTGTTGTTGATCTATGGAACTCGTAATAGATAATCGATTTAATACATTTTTTAAATGACCGCGTGGATCAATACTTGATCCTAGTCCACTATCACGAAGTGTTCTTGTAAAAGTGGAATCCGTATGACCACCACGATGAGTCGTTGACGCGTCACTTGTTCTTCCTTCCTGATGGCGTGAAAGGTATACTGCTGTACCTTCAGAAATGGGATTGGCCATTCACTTTTAAAGTTTTAATTGAAAAATAAAAAATAAAAAAAAAAAGTGTTGTTGTTGTGAGAATAAAGTTGTTGTTTTTCTTTAAAAAAAAAAGAAAGAGTAGAAGAAAAGTGAAAAAAAAAATTATGGAAAAAACGGAAAAACGGTGTGTAAAATTGTACCTTTTTGAGATTTGAGTAAAAAAAAAAAAAAGGCGCAGTGTGTGTGTGTATGTTTTTTTTTACTGCAGAGAAAAAGTTGGCATGGGATCTTTCCAAATTGAGAATGGTTCGCACTCATTTATTTTATTTTAGACTATTGTGCTGTGGCTGTAAAAAGTTTAAAGACCATTTGGTATGAGCCCCTCCATCCACCTCACAAGCGACTTGTTTATGATAAGTGAAAAGCCGTTCTTTTTTTTTATGAAAACTGAACGGACTTTAAGTTTGCTAAGCAACCACCCAAAAATAATAAAGTCTATTATTATTATTATCATGAACAACATATATTTTTGCTGAGCAAAATATTTGAATAACCGTTGTTACTAAAGAAGAATCTGGTTTTTTTTTTCTTATGACATTTTGCTGCATAATTTATAAAAATAATAAAAAAATGATGTGATTCATCTTTTTGGTTTGCTATTATATTTACATCTAAATTGAATTCTATCTAAAAGGAAAATTGTGGCGTCTTTTTCAAATATACAATTTATTTTATTATCATTCTACGTATTTCTTACTAGCTAAACAAGCATAATTAACTTTTTGGAATTATTTGTACTACATTCAATATTATATTTATATGCATTAAAATATTTAAATGATGAAGAATATCTTTGAAAATACGTAATAATAATGATGATCAATGCTTATACTAAACAACAGCATACTTGCTAATATAATAATGCATTCTATGACACTATCTACAGTATCATCAATGTATTTTTTTTTGTCCAAGTGGATGTGCTGTATAAATACGTATAAATAAATTACTCTTTATATAATATTTATTCATGCATTTTTAATGATTATAGTACAATATACATGATAGTAAGAAATTAATTACTTTTTAACATGAGTGTCAATAAAAGAACTAGTACCAGTGCAGAGTAGAAAGGGGCACTCTAGTATCACTATAGTAACGCTGCGCCTATAATAATCTTTTAATAATGAGAATCAAACTCGTCATCATATTCCTCCACGATTTTTACATATTTAAGTTTTCTATTTGTCTTATTTATAAATGATATAATATTTTCAGAGTTAACACCACAACGTTTTACAACCAAAGTATTCAAGTTCTTCGCACTGTGGATCACTGATTTGATATCATCTTCCATTAGCCAAAGTATCTCATATAGATGAAGTGCTTCAAGCTCCTCCATCGTGCTAATTATATCGAAAAGCATATTACGATCCACCACACTTCTCATATTTCCTAATAGGAGCTTCGTTACTTGCATATTTTGCTTCTTTAACTTGATGAAAAAATTTTTGAGGCCTTGAGATGTGATTTTGTCGGCAATACCCTGCAAACCCACGCCTTGGATCGTCTTTATGTTAGCAAGGGCATCCAGTACACTGTCCGAGAGACCTTCGCAAAATTCAAAAGTAACATTTCTTAGCTTTTTTGTTGTCTTTGGTCCAGGCAACGATGTGGCGGCATAGTGGTTCAATAATCGTAGCCAACATTGGGTTGTAAGAGTATTATCATCGTCATCGTTGTTAATACACCCACATTTGAATACAAGCGTCTCTAACACTTGTTGTGAATTGATTAATGTATCCACAAGAGCGGGTAAATCAGGCGTTCTAAATAATTTTAAAAACTTGAGCGACGGTCCAATGGTTCGACAAAAAAGTGATGGATACGCCCCATAAATATCTGGCCATAAGATGAGCTTTTCCAATCGGTCCAAATTCAGTGCAACGCTTGCCGTTTTTATTACGTAATCTGGACGAAAAGCATCTAGTTCGACATCCATACCTTCTTGCGTTATCAACCTCATGTTGGCATGAATAATCTCTAATGTTTTTTGGTTTTTTTGCAAAAGTCGAAGAAATTCATCGCCAGGTACACCATCCCAACCGTTACTGGAGTAGAACGCACGTAACCTTCCTTGTTTCTGCTGACTATACTCATTATCCATGCTGGTAATAGGGATTATTGGCCCGTTGTTATTGTAGTCTTGATTTAATACTTCACGTAATGGTGGTAGTGTATAACCGGTATTATACGACAACATTTCGACATTGGGAAAGTGATCGGCTACAATGTCGAGTGCACCTGCTGTTGCGTTGTCCAATGTTAATTGTTGGATATATGGACACCATTTTGTTAACGGCTTGAGAGCATCACCGGACGTTGATGATGTATATAATGTAAGGTTGACCAAAGAGCGATGTGGTTCTTGTAAAACTTCTAGTTCACCCACTATATCCACAAGGGGATCTCTCATGTATAATCTAAGCGTTTCGAGATAGGGAAGGTACAATAGTATATCCGTAATTGTTATTGGAGTTCCTAGTTTGAAAAACCCAAACTCAAATTCGGTCAAAGTGTAGCGCGTTTTCCAAAAGCCGTTCATTAATGACATTATTGAGTTTGTACAAGGCATATTAGAAATCAGTTGTCCTGTAATAATCATAATGATAATGAATAGTAGTAGTAGTAGTAATAGTGGCAAGAGCAAAATTATGACTAGTTAGTGGATGTACTTCGACACTATCCAAACATATTCTCTACTACGATATTGTATAGTACATTCATGTTGTATT
Source organism: Circinella umbellata (assembly GCA_025093555.1). Taxonomy (NCBI): domain Eukaryota; kingdom Fungi; phylum Mucoromycota; class Mucoromycetes; order Mucorales; family Lichtheimiaceae; genus Circinella; species Circinella umbellata. The sequence goes on along the minus strand of JAIWNF010000106.1, from coordinate 51,817 downwards.
TACCCGGTATGTTAAGCGACTTGAGGTTCCAAAAATGTCCGTTTTCCAATTGTTCCAGATACTTCAGCCATAGCTCCATGTTTGCTGCTGTAATGGTGAGATGCTGGATATGTTTAGCGATCTTTGGTAACACTCGTGAAACAGCGATATTCCCATCACAGTCATAATCATTATATATATACTTCCACGCCTTGTGACAATTTTCTAACCGTCCAGACCATGTTGTCGACACATCAAATAAGCTTAACCTTTCTTCTTCTGATAATAACCTTATGATCTCATCCTTTATTTCTATTGGAAGAGCGCTCACCAAGTCAAAATGTTGATTGTGTTTTTCATCCACTGTCTTTTTGGCTTGTAACAATAGTCCATAAGCCAAACCATCCTTTGCTACTTTTTCTAAACCATCTTGATAAACTTTGGAAGCTCTTGTTTCTTTTCCTTGCATAGATAATACTTTACCAAGGCACAGGTACCCCTGAGGTAGAGTCGGTACGTATTTTATCATGGTTTCAGCATCTTGTTCAGCAGCTCCAAATTTACTTTTCATACTGAGCGCATGAGCACGATGTTCAAGTATTAATAAAAGTTCTAATTTTTCTATGTGTGTAATGGTATTTGTTGCTTGTCGAATAATTTCGTCATAGTCGTGATGGTTGTATGCATCCTTGACTTTTTCAAAAGAAGATAAAGGTAGAGCTGTATTGATGATTGTAGTTGCTGTGGTAACTGGTAATGCAGTATTCATGTTTCCAATCATGAGAAACAATAAATGGAGGGGGCGGGAAAGAAATGTAATTAAAAGAAAAAGGAAAGTACCTTATGTCTTTTTTTATATGGGCTTTTCATATTGTATTGTTTACAAGTCTATTTATATGTATATATAAAAAAAAAGCTTGTATCACAGCAATCTTGAAAACGGTACAAAAGTAATAGCGAGATTCCAACCGCCGCTTATTTTTTTTAACAAAGTATATTGACTGCTAAGCCTAACAATTTTTTTTTTATGTTTTTGAATAACTATCCACGACGTTCACAGGACAGCTACTCAAACCAACTTGAAAATACATATAGCAGGCCTCTTTTGGCTCTTCCGTCAAATTGAAAGCCCCCTGGTCTAGAAATCGGAAACCGATATCGCAAACAAGTATTTTTGGATAGATGCTCGAGATAGTGTTTCTGCCAGCGCCATCGAACAGCGGGCTGCTTCATTTAGAGAAAGTATTTCAATAAGCAAGTATATATCGATATCGATTGAAAAACGATCCCAGAATTTGGAAAAACTAGAGTAAGTGTAATTTAAAATAATGGAATTCTTTGAAGATGGATAGCTTATATTGGTCCGGCGTTCTGGGTATGTATTTTTTTTTATAGTGGCTAGTAGAATATAATGTTTCAGATAGTACATTTTATTTACTAGTATGATTCACTTCAACACCAAGGTCACGAAAAAAGCCAAGTATTCTCGCCAAGATGCATCTCTTCTAAACCATATACAAAAGTATATTACTGACAGTACTATTTTTCAATTAGAGCAAAAACACATCATCTAGATGAAACACATTGCGAGCAAGACGTGTTGATACAAGGTTCGGAGAAATTAACAAAAGATAATGCTGTCCAATGTCGAGAATATGGGGCTGAAAGTCATCACACCATATTCCCAAATTAGCTAGTTGATGTACTTAACCTTTTTATGGTCATACAAACTAAAATTATCAGTGGATGATATTTATGATGATCAATCCAATAAGTATCATGAAATATATAAGTTACCAAGATCATCATACAAATAATTGATATTTATTGATCAAAGAGAAATGTAAATGGTTTTCAAATGATAGTTGTTTTTATTCCAATTTAATAAATAATACTTCACCGAAGTAACCGATTATAAAGATTACATGATCTGTTTGCCTCGTTTCGGGGATTTCATAGTTTTTTTTCTTAAAAAAAAAGGTATCTCACAAGCATCATATTTTCAGGAGACAGTTGAATGACATTTTTCATTTTTTGTTTAATGTACAGTACATGATTCGTACACTTTGATTATGAGGATGCAGTATCAACACATAAAGAGCATATTACAACACAATGTTGAAGGGTATGTACACAGTGGCTGCTTGATAAGTTGATAACTTTTTTAACTATACGTAGGGATTCTTACGTATTGAATCCTGTTTGAACTTATTATAAAAAACGGATGTTCCAACCAATTTAAATCTGGACATCCAAGTTTGTTAACTCTGAAATATTAATAAAATAAGTACCAATTCGGTGATCATTCGTTATAGCATAAATTGTCGATAAATCAATAAATGTTCATAAATGCGTCTCATAAATAAATGCGTATACTTACGTATCTAAGGATATAATAATTGACGTCACCTAAAAACTTTTTTCAATAATGAACACTAATAAAATATGCACATAATGTATACTGTATGAAATGCGTGATTAGAGTATTGTACGTAGTCAATTTTTTCAGCAGCTTCATGTAATATATCAGCTGATATATAAAATCTTTTTTATTAAAAAAAACGAAAGGCTGGCTTAAATAATAACAATAGTGTCTTATATAGAAATTTAAATTCAAAAACTAAACTAAACATTTGTTGTCTTAGTAATTCAATAAGACGATTTAGCTTTTTTTACAGACCGAGGTGACCAACGTATCGAGCAGCTCCCTTAATCAAAATAGTTCCTCATATTCAAGATGATGCGAGTTGAAAAAACGTAATAAATAATTATTCATGTCAGTATAAAAGAATTTATACATACAAAAAGAGTTAAAGGTTCAAAATAATCATGTATAAAAAAAAAGACTCCAATCCATGATCATAGATTCTTTCAGTTGCTCTATAAAATAAAGCAGAATACGAGTATCTGAATATGACTGTCATCAGTGCCTGGTACACACTAAGGAGCCATGCTCACATATAGGATTCTAATTTCTCTGTGATCTTAAGAATTTCCGTTGCTGGTAGTTGAATATCCTTGACGTCCAAAAGCAAGTGAGGTCTTGTGCAAATCATCCATAAATACGGCGCAATAAAAGGCTTTGATGCAATTGTCTTGAACATATCCCCCATACGCACTATACATGTAACTCGAGAAAAGATATAACAAGGTATATGAATTGGACAAAAAAAACTGGTATAAGTAGAAAATAAAAATAAAATTACGTACCAATAAGTTTAGTGACTGATATACAAAAGGCACGCCGTTCGCATGTAGCACCCGAATTTATCTGTGGCACTACATACTTCCCACTCCCAGAAGTCAAACACGCTAGGTGTCCAAAGGCCAGACAGGTCTCAGCGAAATTCATTTGGAATTCAAGTGCAGGGCAATAAAAGGTGCCTGACAGTACTGGTACAATTTTTTCAGAGAACACCCCGTTCGCATGCAGCACCCGAATTTATCTGTGGCACTACATACTTCCCACTCCCAGCAGTCAAACACGCTAGGTGTTCAAAGGCCAGACAGGTCTCACCGAAATTCAATTGGAATTCAAGTGCAGGGCAATAAAAGGGGTCTAAAAGTACCGGCACGATTCTCTTGAACAGATCCACCATGTGCACTATACATGTAACTCGAGAAAAGATATAACAAGGTATATGAATTAGACAAAAAAACCAGAGAAGTAATCAGTATAAAGCGAAAATATATGTACATACCAGCCAATGGCGACGTCCAGTATTAGAGTAATGACATTTATTCTCTTCAAAAGATACCTTCCGGCCAACCCTATAGATGTCACAAATGATTATTCTTATTCTCATCCGACATTTTAATCTACTACTGATTGGTGTAGCAGAATGCATAAGTATCGATTTTGCGGTTTTTTAATTGATTTTTATTATAATAATAATAAATGAGAGAGGCCTATACCACTATCTTTCGATCAATCTGACGCTTCTACACTCATATCACCTAACAATTGGTCTCTTTTCTGGTCAACCTCGATGGATCACAAGGCACGAAATATTATGTATCAGACTTTTCATCAAAATCTTCCGACCTCTTCTGTTTTCTATAAATTCAAACTACCATTTGTTTCTTCACCAACCTGCCGACTCTGCAACACCACTACAGAAAATAATACTCATTTCATCTTTTCATGTCCTTTAAAACAACAAGTCTGGCGACTAGTATGGAACCATTTTTCTTCACGAGATCCACGACCTTCCGCTTTCATCCATTTTATTCACACTGGGGATCCCCCGTTTTCCATTTTTACACATAAACAATTATTTTGTATCTTTTCATGCACTATTCTCTCTATCTGGCGCTCTCATTGGAACTTTATCTTCAATGATACACCTTTCATTCCCTCAAACCCACTTTATATAAATTCTTTCAAAAAAAAAAATGAATGCATGTGTATTTTTCTAATTAAGAGGCCGATATTATTCCTCTTCATTTTGTACGAATAATAGTAATAAAAATTTTTAAGGCTAAAACCTCCATACAAAAAAAAAAAAAAAAAAAACTATCTTTCGATTATATTACTCACATAAAATGACCGTTAATCATATTGAAAAACTCCAACAACTTCGCTCTATTTTTTTTGAAGCGTTTGTCAAAATTGACGCGCTGTCAATTAATGACATAGAAAGATCGGTTTTTGATCGTGCGACCTTTTTAAATCAAATAAACAGCGAGATTCTTCGTTTAGGTGATCAGATGACTATTGACGATGACAGCAACAACAACAATAAAAATGTTGATGAAATCGAGGACGAACAAGCGGCCATTAACATGGAACTGGAGCTAGCTGAAAAAGCAGCAGCTGAATCGTTGGTGGTCCGGCGTCAAGAGATCGCCTCGAGATTCTACAGAGATGTTGAATCACTTGGTGCTTCATCTTTGCCTGTTCTTCACTGGAATTTTGGAAAAAGAAATACATACACGCATTTTCTCTCTTCCAACTACACTCCCCAAGGTTGTAAATATTTAATATGTTTAATCAAGTACCGAAGACTAACGTGTGTTTTTTATAACTATATTAGACAAGCAGCTTCTCGCGAGTGATCCCAAGCAAGCTGGAGCCATCATGAAGCAGAAGGCTTTAGTTTGGAAAAGCCGCGGGGAAAATGAGAAGAAGTGGTGGAAGGATGAAGCCCACAAACATAACATGGCCAACCACCTCAGTAACACAGTTACAAAGGGTAGCATGGAAGTACGGTACTGGCAACTAATTAGTTGCCTTGGCCGCAACATTTCAATGCTCCGAAGGGATTGTGGTGTTGAAAGTGCATGCTTTCTTGCTGCCAGCAGCCATGAACACCACAAAAGCGTTCAACCCAGCAACAACGGTTATGGTTCTGGTAATTTACTTGATCGAACGACAGCAGTGAGAATAGTATCAACTAACGAAAATAATTCTGATTGATGATTTGTAGTCGATGGCATCAAATTCATGAATGATATGGATACTGATGCCATAAAATTCTCTCCATCAACAATGCCAGACAGTTTTCGAGTTGAAATGATAAATTTCAACAGACAATTGGAGGGTAAGTGACATACATGAAAGGATGGAAAGAGACTGGAAGGTGTAGAGTAAAGGAGAGATGGCGAGATGTGTGTTTGTAGTATATTTTTGTAACTGAGATACTCATTGTTTTTTCTGACAAACATGTTTTTATAAAATCATCGAAACCACTTATCTACTATAGAAAATACTGGTACTTCTACCGAAGATACTGGTTCCAATGTGGTTCATGTTGATGTTTCCGCTTCACAAAATGGAGCAATCCATGTCCACCGTCCTGCCAATGCTGTAGGTGCAAACAGGTCGGCGCTCCAGAGCTCACAGCATGCTGATAACAATGAAATAAGTTGTCACATGCTTAAATCATACCGTATGTATATCCATTTTAATACACCATATTTTGTATCTGTAATAAAATTCGGCTATTTTGTAATTAACATTTTGTGTACATAATAGAGGAAGCCGTAGACAAAGTCGATCCTGGTAAAACACGTAAAAGATGTGCTGCGTACTCAGAACGCAGAATCCACAAGAAGGTCAAGCTCGTCAATTGGCCTTCGGACATTGATTGCAAACGTCCTAGCGATCTCACAAATGAAGACAGGGCAAAAATTCTGGGGTTGGTTCGTACTAATAACGAAAGTCGTCGCATTAGATACGAACCAATCACAGAGGTTCAACAACTACAGCAACAACTCGAACAAGAGGAGCACCAACATCTCGAAGAAGAAGAAGCCGTAGAACAACGCTTACAAGCGTTAATGGAAGAATTGGAACGCGCCAAGCAACAATGATCGCTTTTTTTTTATTATTTCTTCGCTTTTCTTTTCTTTCCCCGTTACTTTTTTTTTGATCTCTCATTGATTATTTATAAATACAAGTATCGACTGAACTAATGCTATTATCAGGTGATGTATCTGAAAGTGACAAAACCATAAATCCATTTGACAAGACATAAAAATTACAAGCAACGCAGTTTACATGTGCTTATGTCTGGATCATATTGGCGTGTGTGTGTCTATAACTATAGTGTATAGATATGGTTAAATTTGTTTACATGATGTTTGTGGTTATTTTGTTGATAATGTTATTTGTGATGATCCCATCGTATGACGTGTTATATTATTTCACTAAAATATAATAGATATTGTATAGATATTAAAAGGTAGGTAACAGTAGAAGATAATAAAAATGTATGCCATCATTACAATTTAGACTTAATAAAATTAATGATATAGATCCTTCAAATAACGTGTAATAAAAAATTATGCGATGTGATTTCTTTCATTTTGTTATTGATTCAATAGCAGAAAGAAACACTAGTTTGATAACAAGAATTATAGCTTGGATATATTAAGCGAGAATCGTTATTTGACAACAATAGACTTACCAAGTTTTTTTATAACACAGTTCATCTATAAGCATCGTTTGCTCAATTATAAGTGAGCAGTTAAAAGACACATGTTTTTTGTACGAAGTGCAACGTACCTTTTATCTTTTTAAATATAGTGTTACTAGCAGCATTATTCCTACTTCTATCAATAATGATGCTCGTATTGAGATGCTACAAAATAATAGAGAACATCAGCGTATAATCAGATGTAGCTGATATATAATACTTTCATATATTGGATTTCACACTTTTTTACTTTCCTAATAAACTCATTATATTCTGACCACAATTTATTATCATCTGTTCCTGAAGTACGGTTTTCAAAAAAAAATTCGTATCAATAACCTTGTGATGCTTTGCCCGTACCCTTCTTTAAACTAATGTTTATGCAAGAACACTCTCAAAGCAAAATTAAATTAATTTAACAGATATGTTTGATATATAAAGTTTCCCAGAAACGGTTAATAGCAGTATGTCTTATCTTACTTTTGATCTGTCGAGAAATAAATTTAAATGTATCGAGGTGTCAACCTATTTACAAATAGGAGAAACATCTAAAGTGAAAATAAGGTGTGTTGTCTCATTTAAATCTATCTGTGATTAATATTCATTAAGGTTTTTATAAAGACCGCAGCACTAAATTGTTCATTCTTTTTTTTTTAAAAAAAAAATAGTGTTTTCATTAGTTTTTAACGTAATCATCAGCAGTAGTATGATATGAATTGATACCGTCATCATGTACGGAAATAAGTATCTGGCAGTATATGTAAAAGGTCAGGAAAGGGTCAAATGTTGTAGCCTTTATCAACTTTTAAATAATAGTTTGTGGTATGGTACACAAGTCGGAAAGCTATGAAACCTGATCAAGTTACATTTATAACATTTTCCTCCTTTTTTATTTTTCAATATGAATAGGTAAACTTAGCTTTGTTGTTAGTTTTAATGAATAATGTACAAAAGATCCCCGTAATTTCATAGGGCCATTTTCTATCTTTTTTGTGAAAATTAACGGATACTATGAATTTTTTCTCCAAGGATGTGCATATATTGAATACTTCAGCTCACTACGTACTGAATATCTTTTATTGTATCAAAATACGTATTAGTTAATGAATTATTTTGATACGATTCTTCTTGATGCATTTTTGTAACTATTTCTTTTTTTTATTTGAGCACGTCTATAACACTTTTTTTTCTTTTGAAAAAAAGTTATATATAGTGCAGAGATAATTTATTTTTTATATTACTACATTTTTTCATCTTTCTATATTTTTACTTTATGTATACCAAAACAAAATGACAGTAACCAAATCTAACGTTGGCTTGACAGCTGAACAGTATAATATTCTGGCTGAGAAAAAAAAAAACTTTACCCACGAACCATGACAAACCGATCCCTAGCATTATGGGCTAAAAATGAATTTAAGTTGTTTAAGGCACTTGATATAGTACTATATGCAAAGGCTTGAATTGAGAAAAACAGGAAGAGAATAAACTCTTCAGAAAAAACATGCAAATGACGTAATAAAAAAAGTAACCCGTCCTGTGTGCTGGTTTGATTACAATCCTTATATTTATCACATAATTTTTTTTTTTGATTTACATACCCGTTAAGGATTCAACGCCGCCAAGCGCCGCGAGAGTGAAATTCAAGGGGGATATGAAAATTTTCTTATGTTAGTTTTACCTTTCCTTCATTTTTTGTGAAGTTATTGAGGTGTGAAAATTAACGGATATGAAATCAACGGGGATCCTCTGTATGTATAATATATTAAGCAAAGAAATATACCCAAACTATAGTGATAATATAACTGTTGATCGAGAACAACGTTGGCGCAATAATAACAGAGAGAAAAAGAAAAGAAACTCGAGAAGAATAACGCGTTGTAGACGTGCATTAAAATTGGCCAACATAGTAAAATATGGCGATATCAAAAAAGTCGTTGCAAAAATGATTGACATGCTCTTTTTTGATATATATGATGCTCTTAGTGATGGAGGTCTGCCTCGCTATGTCATTGTAGCCTATATCATACAGGAGGCAGGACTTCGGCTCAAGTCTCAATATGAAGTTGAAGAATTAATATTTAATCGTGGTAATGGGCCTGCTGATGTCTTTGGCTATTGTGCCGACGTGCATTCCCTTGGTGATTTCCGAGAATCATTTCTAAGTGCAGAGGATAAGAAAAAAGCCATACAAAAATCAGGGAAAATAATTGAACAAAAAAGAATGAAAACACTGGGGATCATCATTCCCTATTTGCTTGTTCATTCATGGTACTCTGACAGCCTTTTCAGCCGTACTCCTACTACATTCCTTACTAACGTTTTTGGCGCGGTTACTGAAGCTCCAACACTTCGTGGGGATTCAGATACCATTGAGAAAAATAGAACAGAGGAAATCACCGAAATAGAAAGAGAATTAGATGTTGGTAGTGGTGATAATAGTAATATAGAATACATTATAATAAGTGATGAAAAATAATGTATTTGAATGTAAGAAGATTTTTTTTTATTCTCTTATTTTCGTGGTGTAATATCTTTAAGCAAATACTACTAATCAATGAATAAGAACATACCCAATCTATACAGGTTAAAATAATCTGATGTTCTTTTTTTTCTTGGTCAAAAAAAAAAAGATCTCGGGTTAAATCAAGAAAAAAAAATATTTTGCCAGAGTACGTACCAAAAAAAAGAAATAGTCAAAACCTATGCCAGTATTTAGCTGATTTGAATATATATGTACAAGTAGTCAAGGAAACATAAGTATTATAACATATTTAGTTTGAACTATAATAAAGTTAAAGTGAACCCAGCAGGTACCAGCACTATGATACTATAATATTTACTGGGAGTAGTAATGTTGATAATCATTCATTATAGCACGACTTCAAACCTGTCATCGTATTTCGAAGGTATATCAACGAAGAAAAAAAAACATGTTCGGTTTGCCGAATTGGTCAGAGTTTGACATTTGCTTTTTTCTCGCGGAGGCGTGTGTTTAGTTCACGAGTGAAGCCATTATTTGAATTGCCTTCTGTGTATTCCTTTTTTGATGATTGCTCTTCTCATTCTTTCTATAAAGTATAGAAAGTGAAATATAAGATGCTTAATACTAAGATCTCAAAATAATGCTTGCTTTACTTTTTTTATATAATATACTTGTAGTCCATACGTAAATTATATTTTAAAGAGAAATATACACAAGAAAACGATAACAAAACCATGTTTATTGATTGTTGTGTAAAAAATATATGCATATAATATTATGTACTATTTATTACAATAGTTATTTAGTATAGATTAGTTCATGTCAATTTTGTGAAGCAAAAGATATCTGTCAATATATAGCTAATATAACAAAGTCACACCATTATTTTCTTTCTTCACTATAAGGTGTATTTTATTGTATAGCACATTCAATTTAGCAATGACTAACAAAAACATTGATAATATAATTGTAAATGTTTTATGTCGCTATTAAAAAGAAAAGGCATCTTGGTTAAACTTGTTCTGCATAATATATATAATAGTAAGAAATATTTTTTGGTATCAAAGCATTGATGTAAAGTTGACATAATGCATATTTTTAAATCATTAATCATAAGACTGTGTCAACTTGTTTTCTTTTCCCAACACTTTTCTGTGTTTTTCCCGCTTTTAAAGCTCACTGATTTTACATAATACCTTCTACCAATATTACATCGTAAATTAGTATGATAGAAAATTATATTTTTGTTTATAATCAACACTATGCTTGCTAGTTATATTATTTGATCCGTCTATACTATTACTCACAGCATTCATCACAATTCATAAAAAGGTTAAAAATCAGGCATTGCATAAACAGAAAATATTTTTTGTTCTGTTTTGTTCTAAATAACATGACATATTTCTTCCAAGAGCGACTTCTGACTCTTAAAATCAAACTGTAATTCCATTAGATGAACAGCACAGCAATTAATGGTACTCTGTCCTTTACAATAACTGTTCAAATCTTGAGCTGGCCGTAGACCTCTTTCACTCAGCACTGCTCGCAGGTCACGAGTACACATTAGCATCAGCCATGGATTGAGTAACCCATTGACGATTCTGGTTATAGTAGCCACTATCGCGCGAGACTATCTGTTTTCCACCAGGTCCCATGTTCATTCGATGAGCATTTAAGTCATTATCTGGCATAGCTGAATGATTCGAGCTTTGGTTAAAGCAGAATACACCAGTGCAATTAGGATGAAGAATATTAAATTCTTTAATTGCTGATTGTAGCTGCTTTGCCATGCTCTCTTTTTTCAAATAACCATCATGCTGAGCACCAGGAAGAATCGTCTCGCAAGAGAAAAGACCATGGCATGAGCATCCAAATGCACTGAGCATAATAGCACGGCCTTCACCTTTCTTACGCATGATCGTTTCATCGGTAGCAAGGCGCAACGTTCGTTTGTTATCGCTGGTATAAAAATATGTTACATCATAGGTTACAGCACTTTCGGCCGATCTTTGTAATTATATGTAATTAATGTAATACAATTAGTAAATTTTCTTTTAATTATACGCATTCAACATCTGACGGCTTTTTTATTATTTTAAATGTTCTTAAATTTCCATCCTCAGAGGCTTTTGTGCCTCATTATATTCGTCGTATCGCACCATTGTTTTTTTTATAAGCTAGCATTCTATTAGCCCACCCTTTGCGGTACTCGACAACATCTGGTCTTTCATGTCCATTAATATAGATTGAATCAGTCTTGCTTCGAAGTTAAAAGCCCCATATTCTCAAATATCGTCGAACAGTGGATTCCGAGATAAATTCGACGCGCTTGTTCAGTTCTTTTTCATCAATTATAAGATTCGTTTCAATGAACTTTCTTAGAAGAGTTGTTGATTCTGGTCTAATTGATCGAATAAAATGAACCCATTTTTCTTTCAAATGCTCATCCCGGAGAACCGATGCTGTTTTGACGTGAATATCTCTTTTTGATGGAGTCAATGCTTTTGTATCAAGATATTCATTGGCCCATTCACGTATACGTCGAGCAAATCGCTTTTTCCGCTGCCACATGTCTATGCTTAGTTGTTCTGAAGTATCGGTCTTTCCAACTCCATTCAAGACTTTTGTAAAAAAAATGATATAGAGTAGAAAGATGTACTCTTTGCAAGACGCTTAGATTATCAAACTTTGTATGAGGATCAGCATACTTTGCAAGGGTAGTTGTACATTCTTTCATATCAACCAGCTGTTGTTGTTCTTTCGTTTTTGTTGCTACCTTGACAATGTCTTTTTGGTGTCCAAACATTTCATCAATGCGACGAGAGCCAGTAGCCTTTTCGAATTGCTTCTTTTCATGGCTTGCAACTGTACGTGGGTCTTTTTTGTGGTAAATTGTTGGACGTCCTTTTTGGTCAGAAGCTGATGTCCAAGCAATGAAGGTATTTAAGCGTGTTTGAACATTAACTACTTCAGTCTCTGAAAAGTCAAACTCATTTTCGTCTATTTCTTCATTGTCTGTAATATCTTCATCGCTGATGACTTGTTCCTCATCGTGAACATCTGACTCAAATGGTTGCATAGTGCGTTCTTGTTCAGTTTGTACGCGTTCAAGTTTTGCTTTGTTCCCTTTGGTATAATTTGATTTACCAATGGTGGATCTTCTCTTTGGTTTTGCCATTGAAATTAAGTGTGTAATTTTATTGATGTAAGAATATATAATCGAGATTGAATTTGATTTAAGTGAAATGGTGTAAAACTCAAATGCAAAAAAATGTTCGCGTCCTTGCTTAAAATGGTAAAACACTCTTAACTTTGACTGTTAATAGCTCCGCAATAAGAGTTCGACTCATCACACTTTTAGCTGACTCCCACCTTAGCTCAATAATAAACTAGCTAAATCTGGTAAATCCGCAGCAATGCAAAAGTTCAAAATTGATGAAGTTTGAAGTGTTTGCTATTTTATACCTCTTCTTTTTCTTTCTTGTTACCAACCTACTTTTTTTTTATTATCTTCCAACAAAGCTCTTTTTTTTATTACTTCTTACTTTGCTATCAAAGCCGTTATTTTTTCTCGTTATTTTAAATCAAAGCTCTTTTTTTATTTCTTATTATCTTCCAACAAAGCTCTTTTTTTATTATTTCTTCGTACTTCGCTATCAAAGCCGTTATTTTTTTTCGTTACTTTAAAACAAAGCTCTTTTTTTATTATTTCTTCGTACTTCGCTATCAAAGCCGTTATTTTTTTTCGTTACTTTAAAACAAAGCTCTTTTTTTATTTCTTATTATTTTCCAACAAAGCTCTTATTTTTTTCGTTATCTTTGAACAAAGCTATTACTTTTTCCCGTTACTTTAAAACAAAAGTCGTTTTCTATTTCTTTTTACTTTGTCATCAAAGCTCTTCTTGTTTCTTCTTACATATCTTCCGACAAAGGTCGTCTTCTTTTTCTGACTACTATACCTACAGAACAATAAAACTGTCAAAAACTATGTCTTTACAATCAAGCTCCAGCCACTCAAAAAGTGAAAAAAAAATGTAAGTATTAGTCATGAGGTGTTTATATAACATTTGATTGCCTAACAATCGCAGTTCTTTCTCGCTCTGTTTAGGTGCAGCGTACTGGGATAAAGACCTCAGTCAATGGCAAATTACTGATTTTGATATAGAATATGTGAAGAAGAATTCAAGCGCTACTAAAGGGGAAGCACATGATACACTCCATAAAGAGATCGAATACATGAAAAAAATTAATGTCACAAAAAAATCTGTTCTTGATGAGTTATCCTCGCTAGGAAGAACTTTAGCCGTAAGTGATCAGATTATTGTCCATAATGATTAACTGACGTTCATATTAATATACACATGCTTGTCTATATATTTATATGTTACTAGAAGTCAGCAAGTGACAAAATGAACACACATTTATGGAAGAATAAGAAAGAGGTTGTCAGCGTTTCTCCAGTTGATGAAAAAGTAGCAAGCTTTCAAACAGAGGTTGGAGTAACAAGTATTTGGCATTAGCCGTTGAAAAACAAGCAAACGAGTTGGAGACAACTTTGTAAGTATTATTTTAAGATTGTTGTAACGTCAATGAAAGGTTTGATATTTTATAGTAACCATTACTATCTTGTCGTCCAACACGTACATGTGATCCATTAGAGCATGCCCAGAGGACTCTTCAAATTTTTTCCTAGATATGAAGCCTTTCATCTGGAGACTCCGTAGGGGCCCAACTCGGTTCTCCATATCTAGCAAATTTAACTTTTGGGGAGTTCATTGGGCATGCTCTTAGGAATTTACGATAAAAATGAAGACAGTGATGCTAGCGTATCAAGTGAGTAATACTGTTCTCGCTCTTCAAAAAAGCAGAAAATCAAAAAAAAAAAAAACTGTAAAGCCAGTTACAAGAGCTGTTGCGCTTCAGGATTCAGACGCAAAGGTACAAGGCTATTTTTTATATGCCCCTTTCGATGAAATTTTTATTAACGCTATTTGTGTCTACTTAGTGGATAATCTGAGGAGCCAACTGTTCTTAAAAATTGTGGCTCCTCAGGAAAAAAAAAAGATAAAGAAGGGCTCAAACTTGCCTAATTTTCGGAAATGGTAAGGCTCATCTGATTAGAATATGTATATATGTTTATATAATTTATTGATCTAAATAACGTTTTACTTGTAGAGCCCTACGCTATGTCTTCTTATTTTCAAAAACTATCAACCGATCCGTCACGCGTTGTTTTGGATCAGAAAATCATGAACTGGTATGGAGTACATTGCCTTCGTTACAAAAATTAAATCTGTCAGAAAAAGCAGGCGTATGGACGGAAAAAATGTTGAAAATGGTTAGTATTGAGTGTATTCGATTTTGTTGGCTGTGAAGTCTGGAATCGAAGCTAACAACAGGAGCATGCATAATATAGGCCACTACTACCACCACCAAACTGAAATTACGCGAATCTAAAAGGGCTACGTCCCAATGGACGATTGAAGCTTGCAATACTGAAGATGACGACCTACTTGTGTTTGGGGATATTTTGCATCGAACGTAAGCATTTGATCACTATATACGTGAGTTTGAGCTAATTCAATTTATTACTTTCATAGGGTTCCTCGATTGTTATGTGCCACTAGCTCACAAACTGTTGAAGACACATTTGTACATAACGCCGTGTCCGATTTATTGCATGTGGTATTTGGAGAGGATCAGAGGTTGCCGCATGAATGGTAAATATATCTTGTACAATTTTGTCATTGTATTTTGCGTTATGGGGTATCTGTATGATAACATTTTTTTATTATTACTTATTATTATCACCAGGGCAACCAAAAAGCTGCCATGCATTAAAGTGCGTCTAATGATGACACCTGATTGCATGGCAGCAACTAAGGCAGAAAAAAAAACACCATATTTCCTCAGCGTTGCGGTGAAACCGCCT
The DNA here is from genome assembly GCA_025093555.1 of Circinella umbellata. Taxonomy (NCBI): domain Eukaryota; kingdom Fungi; phylum Mucoromycota; class Mucoromycetes; order Mucorales; family Lichtheimiaceae; genus Circinella; species Circinella umbellata. The sequence goes on along the minus strand of JAIWNF010000106.1, from coordinate 36,501 downwards.
GCAAGAACGTCTGACAGTGACGTTTGTGAAGATCGGGTCAAACGTGGCAACCAGATAAAAACAATGATGCAAACAAGGTACTATAATTAGACATATTGGAGAATAATGTTTACACTTTAAACAATGCGTTACGATTGTACATTGTATTTGATGGATAACGTTTATAAGCCAGTTTACCGAATGATCGAGGTAGACTCGTTTTCCTTTATGAAAAAAAATCGAAGAGCTTGGTGTGTTGGAGCACGCAGTCGAATGTTTGCTCTCTTGCAAGGTATGAAGTGGTAACATGCTCACGCACAGTTACTTCATTTTCTGAATATCTATTCATTTTCTTTAATAAGAGTATCATTTAAGTTTGCCACTAATACCTATATAAATGTAATCGAACCCGTACGCTCCAACTAAAGTTCGCAGCTCGCCTTCAAACATTGCCAGTCTCATCAATGGCTAAATCAATCGAATTGTCTTTTTTGTGGGATCAAAAACACCCGAACAAGCAATGGAAAAGGATAACAACCAGCAATCCAGTTCATCAACGCTTCAATAAATTACGCAACAGCCACAACCAACCAAGAGACCCAGTTGCCACAGCAATTTAAGAAAAAGGAGACGAAGAATACATTTCACGACGCAATAAATTCAAAATTATTAATTGTCTACGCACTAAGCGTATCATCGATCCAATTCTTTATCTACCTTCGTTTTCCAAAGATCGTCAACGACTTATTAAATGGCGTACGCATTGGCTTCCGTTCTTTCCTCTTAAGGATTCCCGATGTGGACATCAAGCAGCTCATCGAACTCATTTCACACATTGTCTTCTCCTTGAACCATTTATGCAAGATTTACTGGATAAATTTGGCACCGTTCCATTATTACCGCACAACATACAACCTTTGGATCACATTCTCAACAGTCTTCCCCGTTCTGAGGTGGGGCTTGCTACGGATAATTGGTCAAAAACATGGCTAGCTCTGATTCAAGTACTTTGGAAAATTGATTTTCTGAGCCATTCAGATGATACATTTGATGATGACGAAGCTATAGATAGTATTCCTACAACAACAATCGACACCATTAAATAACTCATTTTACATTTGTACTCTCTTTTGATCCCTCTTATATTCGTCATCTTCTACAGCTAATCTTCTTTACTTCTTAATTATTTATATTCATTTTTTCTACTCATTATTTTGATCTCTTTATTGTTCTCTATTTTTTTTCACACCATCCTATGTCTCTACACATTAGTATAACTTTTCCTCCAGAGGAGGTTTTTTTTAGTTATTATTCTTACTTCCCCAACTTCTCTATTCACATCGTACCGCAAGGAAGCGATCATATACCTATAGGTGCCGGTTATTGCAGTCTTCCACTTTAATAAAATATAAATTTTAAACTATATAAATGTAATTATTATCAGGTGGTATAAATCAAGGCGGCAAGATGTTATTAATGAATTCATTTCTTGCAACGCTAGCCTATAGTAAAACAACATATAAAGCACCAAACATACAGTGGTACTTCAACAACTTTGAAGCAGGATATATATACTCATATATAATTTTTTAATACTATAATTGTAATATGGTGTACATTTACGTATTCTATATAAAAATGATCGTATTATCATATCATTGTATGAATAAAAGCTTAATAATTTTCTATTTAATAAATAAGTTATAAAATCAGTTCAACTAGGTATTAAACTGACTATTTATAGTCCTTCAGTAAAAATTATGTCTTTGACCGAAAACTATTGATATATTCCAGTAAGCTATGTTCGTGTTGCTATGTAGTCATAATATTTTCTGTTATATACATAATAAATAAGATTTAGTCCTACTACCTTATATGTTTTGGTATTGGTTAGTATTCTCAATCCATCTTTCCCCTCACTTACTTCACTCCTTCCTGAAATGTTTCTCTTATGATTTTTTATAATTTAAAGAAAACAGCGCCTGCTTTATTCTAAAAAGTTTTCTGTAACTCTCACATGATTTTCTATACAAAACTTTTTCTATTCCTTTCACCCTCATTTATGCTATTTTATCTAAATCTTTATGTATTTCGGATTTTAATATACCTTTTTAACCAGATGAGAAAAAAAAAAACCTTTTGTTTCTCCGATTTATATACTCAAAATAAAAAGCAAAGAAAAAAACTCGCAAGTAAACCTTTTTTTTTTTTTTTTTTTGAACCTTTCAAACACTTGGCTGTTTTTTTTATATATATAAAAAAAAGAAACACAGATTCAATTCATTTATAATATTATTCTTTTTACTTGTTTGAATCTATAATGTCTTCTTCACCCAATGAATCTATTAGTGATTTTGGTAAGTACTAAGAAAACTTTTTTTCTTTTTTTTTTCCAATACTCAAAAAACTATCGTTTTACTTTTCCCATACTTCCCTTTCCGACTAGCCCAAAAAAAAATACATAATTGCAAAAGAGCAAAAAAAAAAAGTAGTGATAATAATAGTAGAAGAAGGTGGGGTGGGGTTTATTGAAAAAATGGGGGTTTTTTTTCTTGTTTTTATACGCGAGATAAGAAATAGAATGCGCGAGTTATTTTTTATACAAATAGTTCATACAAGTAGATTAATAAAACGAGAAACCTATCTTTTTTTTTTCTTTTTGAATAGACGATGCGGCATCTACGAAAAAAAGAGGACGCGATCAATCTGTAGAACCTCAAGACCAACCTACCCAGATTACAGTAAGTTCCTGAAAAGGGAAATATATATATAAGATTGAGGTCCATGACGAAGAAATATATATATTTTTATTCAAGATTAAACTCATACTTTTGTATTTTTTTTTTTTTTTGATAGCAAAAAGAAGTTGAAGATAATCAACCCACTTCCTCAGCTCCTAAAAAGTCGTAAGTTTATCTAGATCAAAAAAAAAACAAATATCGAATAATTATTTAATTGAAACAAAAAAAAAATATTATATATAAATAGTAAACGTATCGATGAAGAGGATTTAGATTCAACAACTACAACATCTGTTCGTACAATTCGTCGAAATCTTAAAGATATGTCAACTGCTGATAGATCTAATCCAACATCTGATAATGAACCAGAAGATGCTACAATGCATCAAGACGAAGATGAACAAGATAATGCTATGCATCAAGATCAAAAAGAGGATAATTCACATCTTAGCAACAATTCTATTCCAGCTGAAACAGAAATTAAAGAAAATAAACAATCCATGAAAGAACAACCAGTATCTACTGAACATCAACAAGAACAATTAGTATCGGGTGGTAAAGATAAAGAAGAAGAAGAAGATAAATCATCTAAAAACAAACATGCATTTGCTGCTTTTGGTGGTAATAGTCATGACGACGATGATTGGGGAGAATTTGAAGAAGATGACAAAGAAGAACAAGCAAAAAAGGAACAAGAAGCAACAGATAAGCCAAAGTATACTTTTGGCGCCACATCTGGTTTCGGTACAAAAGGTTGGAGTTCACAACAAACAGCTACCCCACCTGTTACACAGACCACACAAAAGGTATAAATATAGAATGTGTCTTTACTTGGAGATTTTAATATAAAAGATGATTTGGATATTAACAAATAAGGAATTATTATTTAGCCAACATTTGGTGGATTTTCTGGTTCTGGATTTGGTGCATTCGCTTCATCAGAGAAACCATCCTCTTCTTTTTCATCATTAGCCACTTCATCTACAATTAACAACACCAGTAATACTAATAATCACAATAATAACAATAATAATCCAACATTCGGTTCATTTAGTTCTTTTGCTCGAGCGGCAGCAGCATCAAAAACGACGACAACAACAACAACAACAACAACAACAAACGATTCAAATACTACTTTAGCTTTTCCACAAACCAAAGAATCAAATGAACTTTCCAACACAAATAATAATACTGAAGCCAACAATAATAACAACGATACTAGTCATTCTTCCACAACATCTCAACGTAATGCTACTTTATCTCCTGAACTTCCATCAGCCGTAATCGATATGAATACCATCAATACCAATAATAACAATACAATTAAAAGTAAACCTTTACAACAGCCCCCAACAGAAGTAATTACAGGTGAAGAAGAGGAAGATACTTTATATCAAACAAGAGCCAAATTATATGAAATGGAACAAAATAATTGGAAAGAACGTGGTTTAGGCACCTTACGTATCAAACAACATAAAGAAAATACTCAACAACGACGTGTGATCATGCGTGCAGATTCTGTTTATCGTCTTATATTGAATGTTCGACTGGTTTCTTATTTGAAATTTGATATTAATCAAGAAAAATTTGTACAATTTTTATTAATTGAAAAAGAAGAAAATAGTGAAGGAAAGATTGAAAATCGCTTCAGAAAATTTGCATTAAAGGTAATTTTTTTTGGTTTCGAATGGATCCGTAACATAATATTATGCTTACAATTGAAATTTTATGTATAAATCTGTATTAGGTATCTAATGCTTCAGCAGCTGAAGAATTATTACATGAATTAGTATCAGCATTACCTAATGAAACGGATGAAGAACATTAATAATAAAAAATATATATAATATATTTGTTTCTTTTTTTTTTGCACTCCCTTTTTATTTTATAATACTATTTTTTTTTTCGGATGCGGGGAATGTGATGTTAGGAAACAAGAAGAGATAAATAAAGGGTTGGGGGTATTAACAAATTATAAAAAAAAAATAGGAAAGTAAAAGACGAGCCTGCGCATACAAATATAAAAGGAGGGAGGGGAGGGAAAGGAAGAGATTATTTGTATCATTTGTTATTGTTTTTTTTTTGTATATATACAAGAAGATAAGAAATTAAAAAAAAAAGAGACAAAAGGTATTATGAGGAAAATGAATAGAAAATTTGTTATCATCGCATCTTTCTAGCAAAATCATGAGGTTGTACAGTAACATAATTAGCAGGGAATATGCCTGTTGCGCCATTAGGCAAACGACCTTGCCACCAATCACTTGGACGTCCTGTTGTTGGATCTACTTTGGATAAAATATGAATTTGATCACCTTGTCTAAGATTTATTTCCATTGGACCTTCTGCAATAAAATCATACATGGCTGTTGCCAATTCTCCTCCACCATGCATTGCTATCATACGTCTTTGATGATATGCTCTTGCTGCCATTACTAATTTATATACAGCATAAGGTAATCCAACAAATAATGCCAAAATATATAAAACAGATCGTCGTTTTGGTTTTGTTTGTTGTTGTTGTTGTCTTTGTTGTTGATCACCTTCAGAACCTTCTAATTGTAATTGTTGACCTTCTTCCCCTTGTTGTGTTGTGGGTTCTAGTAATTCGGGTGGAATCTCTTTTCCTCTTAATCGATAGAATAATCGTTTAAACCATCGAATCCATGCATAAATACTAAATAAGTTACCAAGATAACTTTGTAAATTACCAAACTGTTCTGCAACACCGACCATAGCCATAAAACTTGAATAAGTGGCCATAAAGGTTGAATCCAACATTTGTGCAAATCCACCAAAAGCACCCACGACTTGTTGAATAACGTCAAATGTAGCGCGTGTACTTGATTCCATACCTTGTTGCATTGCAAATTCATCTCCTGCTCCACCAGCTCCATACATTCCACCTCCAAATCGATTATATCCACCACCATACATAGAGGAACCATAACCACCATATCCACCACCATACATGGAAGAACCATAACCGCCATAACCGCCACCATAGGATGAGCCATACATACTGGAACCGAATCGATTCATTCCACCATATCCTCCATAAGAAGATCCGTAACCACCTGTACCATATGTATTACCTAATCCACCATAACCACTACCATAAGAGGAACCAAGACCACCATAACCGGTAGTACCCACTAATATTATATTTCAATCAACTCACTGCCATTAGTATACTATTTATAATCAGTTTTTTTTTTTGGACTTTTGTTTAATAAAAAAAAAAAAGAAAAAAAAAGCTTACTTCCTCCATAACCAGCAGTACCACTCATTGTCGATGGTCGACCAGGAACTGTGGGTGCATCATTCATACTATTAGTAATAGCATTAGTTGCTGTTGATGGACTCGTTATAGCTTGAGTTGTTGAAGGTAAAGCTGATGTCGCAGACGATGTCCCTTGAGCTTGTTCCCATGGTTTTGGTGGTGATTCAGGCATATTTCTTTTATATATCAATCCAATGAGACACTTGCAAAGAAAAGAAGGGTAAATTCTTTAATAAGAAAAATATAGAAGAGAAGAGCAGTATATTTTTTTTGACTTTTTTACTTTTACCCCGCAAATCGTTTCAATTTACACCTTTTGTCATCGCAAATGATGAAAAGGAAATAGTCGGGGAATCGAATCCAAATTCAGCATGTGAACAATTAAAATGGTTATTTTTTTTTTTTGCCTTAACAATACTCTATAAAATATCCCCACAACATAAAAAAAAAAGGAACTTGATGATTTTTTTTTTGTTAGTATGCAATTCAGATAAGCATGTTTAAAAAAAAAACCAGAGATTTTCATTTCATAACAGGTAAATAATTGTTTGGTATTTAGTACGTAATCAAAAATAGGTGGAAAAACCAGTGGGTACTATTCTTAAACGTAGGCTCAGATGAACCCCATCAGTGAAAAATTTTATGCTACATATTTCTACTATGTTACTGTAAGTGTGTACCATAACCGACGTCTTCTATTTTGTTTTCCTTTGTTCAAAGGCATAATGTTATTCCATCTTCCACCTCTAACTAGCAATACGTATTGACATAGACCATCTTTTTTCTCAAAAGCATTATCAAATATTAGAATTTGTCACTGATATGATTACATATTTTTAAAACATATGAACTGACGATTGTATTTTTATATTATCAAAAGCATGAAGAGGTTTTTTTTTACGCATTGATATCACACATTTTTATCTACGGAAATTCGATCATATTTATTCAAGTGTGTTTGATTAATATACGACAAGTGCGTATGTTAACTCATTTAGCAAGAGTAGGTCAACATACATTGTAACTGATACTCGGTTATCGATTGAGTTTCGAGTATTGAACAAAATATAATATGTATGAACATCTGAACACGTTGCAGATGTTTACTAAGTTTATATTATTATATCATAGCTAGTATAGTTTTTTATATATATAGAAACTCTAACGAGTTAATGATCACACATACAAAATACAACCATTGCTCAATATGTTTATTTTTTTTAGTCTACAGTTTGGTTCTCATTTTGAATACTTTTTTGTAAACTACGTGATTACGGCTTTGTTTTCACGCGGAAAAAAAACATTGTTACTATATCTCGGTAATCGTCACGTACACCCAACGTAGTGCAGCTCTGGTTGCGACCCTACCACATAATCATGTCAAATACTACGTACCTAAATAAGTACATGGTGTATTTCATGAAAAAACGATTCAATTATAAGTACGTAGACTACCATTTTTAATACAACAATAAGATAATAATGTGCTTTTTTTTTTTGAAAAAGAGGTTTGTTACGTATATACAATCAATTTGACATACTTTTATTACTAATACTACGTAAATTGCTATTATACATTTGATACTAATTGCGCATTACTATTTCTAATGATATATTGTTCCTTTTTGCAGTATCCTCCAATATTTCTCCATCTTCTTGGAATTCTCCATAATCAAAAACGGTCAGTTTCTTTAATTTTTGAGCGTTAGTCATCATCTTCTGGATTGCAGTTATCTTCAACGCAGATAATTCTCCTATCGTTATGGAAGGGATATCCAAAAACTCTAAATCACTATCGCTAATTGCTTTACTATCTTCTAGAACAAGATCCTCGATCTGGTCTGGTAATAAACATTCTTGTTTATCAGTGATGACTGTTGCCCAACCAACTGCATTAGACCCACCTTGATAATGTCGAATACCATAAAGAACATCAGGGCCAGCAAAGTTGAGTGATTTTAAACTTTTGATCTTGTATAATGTGTAGAAGGCACTTGGATCAAGATTCTGGATATGACGTAGGCGGACTTCTTGTAAAGTAGACTGGTTGTCAAGTGAAACATGATATTGAAAGAATCGTTGAATGGGAACGCTGTTGATGTCGGAATAACTTATTGGGAAAAAATCATAATCATAATAATAGTCAAAAGAATAATGTTCATCTTCAAATACTTCGTTTTTTATATTTTCAATTGCGAAACACTGTAATAAAGGGAGCGTTATTAATGCGTCTATGATGATGTCGGTAGGAGGCGATAATAACCGGAAAATGCTGATATCTTGAATTGTTGGGCAATTACGAATCACACTGGCAAATATTTCTTCAGTTTGTTCGGTAAATGAAAACCTCAAATATTGGAGACATGGCGCTGTAAAATATTTAAACGCGTTCCAATCATCAACCTGGCTACAATGGGCAAGAGATAACGAAAGTGCCTTGATTTTCTGTTTCATATCGATACTATGGTTGATTAATTGTAAAAGTAATGACGCCGTTGCCTTGCTGCCCCAATTATGGACGTCGATCGTGTAGTCGTAACAAGATGTGTCAATATAAGTCTGATAACAATTCCTTGTCGCATAAATATTTTCATCAAACTGCTGTGCTGTATCAATACAGATGTGACGTAGTTGCCTGCTGCCGTATTGTTGAATCAAGTGTACAGTAGCCATACTAATACTCTGGCTACTAATAGTAAGTTCTTCCAAGTTGATTAACCGTTTTAACACTTGCTCAAAATCTTTTATTTGAGATTCATCGGTTATATCTATATATAAATACGTCAGTGGTAAATATTGTGGCTGGGACACTTCTTGTGATAAAGCATCAAATATTTCGCAACGAAGCCGATGGAGGTTTGGACAAATATTAAGAATTTCACTACACGTGATAGCGCTTTGAGTAAAATATACTTCTTCCAAAGAATGACAAGAGTTCCGGAGTAAACGTGTTAGTTGTTTACGGGAGAAATCATTAGTGTACCCTATTTCCTCTTCTAAAAAATGCGTTAAAGAATAGTTCCGTATTATTATGTCTCGATTTTTAATATGGTTAGATATTACTTTTGATGTAAACAGTGAAAAAAAAAAGCAGTAACAAAAAAAAAAAAAAAAAAAAAAAGATTTTGAGCTTACCTATCTTAAGTACTCGAAGATTATTAAATCGAACACTTTTCAACAGATCACGTATCTCCATTCTTGTATCTTCTCCCAAAAGACGTCTATCCAGCTTTAAATTTTTTACACTATCACACAATAGTTTCATGGAAGTTTTAAAAAAATTACTAGAAAACGAGCCGCTCTGTTGCCTTGTTTTACTATCCAATATCACATGGTATTTGTTATTTGCCGAATCATTACAGATACAACGTCTCCAATCTTTTGATACGTTTATACAGTTAACAATATCAATAAAATCAAGTTGCTTCAGGATGAAAATTCTTATTTCATAGGGTAATCTCGTGATATCGAATCGATTATACTCTTTTAATTTGTCGATCGCTTTTTGCCGAAGTTCCACAAATTGATTATACTCTTCTTCAGTTGTAACTGAATCTTGATCTAGTCTGATGGGTTGGAAGATATTACATATTTCGATGACATCAAAATATTTTTCTTCTTCTATAAGAGATTGAATCACTGGGATAGATTTTTTTATGTTGCTCGGTGTTTTTTTTAAGGAGCGAGCAATGGCGTGTGCTTTACTAAACTCCCTTTGGTACAGGTACATCTTCAGACGAACGAATTGTATTTGGGTTTCAAGATCTTGTATAGCCTGATTTGCTGCTATGAAATTACTTTCGTATGCCTTGAGATTGGCGTCATTGGAACATTCTTTCACTTTGTTGAATGATATTATTAATTCGTCAAGTACGGATGAATGCATTCGATGTTCGAGAAATTATGATCAGTAAAGGGAAAAATATAAAGTATAAGATTGAGAAAAGCCAAATATTTATCAAGTGGGCGGATAGGATACGCAGCAAAAAAAAAACAAAGAAAAAAAGGGCTTCGTTTTTACAGAGTAAAAATAAATACAGAAGATGCTCACCCCCTGTTTCAAGTAAGCTCGTTACTTTAGTACTACTAACTATAAATATTTCTTTGGAGCTAGGATTCATAAGATAATTGATTAAAAATACGTAATAAGTACCAGTGTGTTAAATGTTATTAAAGTCTAACTTAAAGACTGCTCAGAATTATATTTATATCATCTCATTATATTATAACTCTGCTTTACGAAAGAAAAAGAGTGGAGAACCCCGTTAAGTTTACTAGTACGTACTACCCTAATGAAATTCCGATTGGTATCATAAGTAATGTAAACAATCACCTTATTTAGAGATTTGTTTGTTGTTTTCATAGAAAAGTTGTTAATTCCAACATAATAGTCTGGTTTGTTAATATATTGAAAACAAGTAAAGTGACGAAAAGAAATTCGTTCCACTTGTGTTTTAACACTAACAAGTTTTTCAGTAAAGTGAAAAAGAAAAATGATTACAAGATAGGATTATCTTGCTTGTAAATCAACTTAAGATTCCCTTTACATGAAAATTAAGGTTAGAGGCGGATTATCTCGTTTTGAATGGTGATAATATAACAAGTCACGATCTCTTATTCATCAAAAGGAGCTCGTTTCTTATACAGAAATAAGTATACGTAGTTAAGCATAATCATCGGTTTGTCTTCGTTCCTGATATTATTGTTAGGTATAATGTTAACTTAGTGGTACGTACTACTACTGATGATTTTTCTTTTTCAAACAATGCATATTATAAGGGAATGACTACGGGCGCGCCAAAAATTCACAGTCAGACGAGGGGCGCGCCAATTTTGAACAGGCATCTTAGTAACATAGCGCGCCGTTCGTCTACCCTTCATCTACCCTTTTTCTGCAATATTCACAATCTCAATAATACTTATTAACAACTTATTTAACGTATTGTGCCAATTGAACATAGAGTTTCTTTCTATTTCTACACCATAAAATATACTCAAAAATCACTGAAGCAAAAAGTTATAAAAGAATGCAATACGTATACTTCTGTAACTATACAAAGAAGCCAATAGCAAAGGAGCGAAGTAGGATGACATAGATCAAAAATAGCACTAATTGTAGGCATATAACTATAATACGTACTATATAATGCTTGTGCTATAAATAAACGAAATTACAAGAAAAGGACATATGAATTATAATATAGAATGGGTGGGCTATAGGAGCAGCTCAAAAAAAGATCACGTATCAACATTTATTACGTAGGATAAAGGAATAATCTGTATAATATAAATTACCAAGTAAGAGAGTACCATATAAATAGGGAAGAAGAAAGAAATTGGGTTATACTTAGCATAACGAAAAAAAAAAAAGATGACATAAATATAATAATACAAAAACGATAAAAAAAATCAAATCAATCATATTAAATTATGAATAACAATAGCTTCTAGAAATCTCTCTTAAAGGCATAATTTTCGTCTTGTGGCTGATCGTAAACTCTAGAGTCAAGATTTTGATTCTTAAACAAGAATTCTATTGCATCCTCATATGAAATATTGGTATAGTCTTGTTGAATGAGTCAAGAACAAGAACACTTTGTATGAAAGATAGCGGCATAGTCTTCAAATGTTATTGTTTTTGTAATGAACCTATCTTGGAGAATCCCGCTAGTCCATGGATCCCATAATAGCAAGCTTATATTAATACATATGTACAACACCTATTTTTAATATTTGTACAATATTTCCATTGCATACGTAAATATTTCAATATGTTATTACTAAAGCCTTTGAAAGTAAAAATAAAAATTGAATATGATCTTTTACTTTATACGTATGAATTAATTCTTAATTTGATTTATTAACCCATTGGATATAATAGATTAGAAAGAAATTAATATATATATTCTTTAATAGTTTTCCAAATGGCCTGATATTTTTATTATCATAAAGTATTCAACTGAAGAATGATGATGATTCAACCGGACTGTCATATTTTTATTCGTAATTCTTTTATTTAAAGGTGAGAAAAATTCAGTTTAAATAAGATATGTTTCATATAGCAAACTTGAACAGAAGCAAGGAAAGTAAAACAGACGAAGGGCGCGCCATGTTACTAAAGTGCCGGCTAAGAATTAACGCACCTGTAGCATTCCCTTTTTTTTAAAAAAAATACAAGTGCTTATCCGTGCGATTTTTTTTTTACTTCTGAATGGCATTGTAACAATTTATTTCATAATTTTTAAAAACTAGTCTATTAAAATATATAATATAAAGATGTATTGATTATCACTGCTTATTGATATCAACTTGCTCGAATACTATCCACAAAAAACAGAAAATATTCTTTGGATTGTTTGATTAAAATGGCTTTATTGGTAGTTTGGTGCGATTTTTTTTGTCTGAGCGTAAAATATGAGAAGAAGCTGTGCGATTTTTTTTTTTCACTTCTGAATGGCATTACTAACCGTCTATTTGATAGTGTAAAAACCAGTGTACTAAAGTATATGATATAAAAATGTATTGATTATCAGTACCAACGTGTTCAACTATTATACACAAAAGAAAGGAGATAATCGTCTTGAATTATTCCATTTAGAATAGCTTTATTTTGGTGCAATTTTTTTCTTACTTGCTGGTTCGTTAATTATCTACTAATAACAATAAAACTTAACAAAATTGAAGCATTAATTTATTTGATATTTTGATATTGTTTTCTTGTTTTATCAACGATAATAACATGGTTTCAACATAGCAATTAATTTATTAGCTTCATAGTATTGCGCATTTTTCAAACTACTTCAGAAAACAGTTTCATCTTTGTAGGTATGAGATACATAAAGTAACACATATAGAGACTCTTGAAATCAATGAACCAGATGCTGCTTTAAGCCTTCTTATGAGCAGCTGTGGAGGATCTTGCAAGTATCACGGTTATTCTTTCACAGTACCTATGTCATATATCCAACAACGATTAATTCGTGAAGATATAAAAGAAGCTCTACGAGACGGAAAGCTGAATGAATTCGACATGATGAAGATGGAACGAAAAACTCTTGCAGTATGCACGATGATTAAGAAGGAAAAAAAGTCGTGTAAGGGCAAAAATATGTATCCCGAAAATTAACAAGAATAGCATCATTCAATTCTTTCCTTGGTATAATAACCACGACTTGATTGTTATTTCTCCATCTCTATATTTTCTTATTACTAAAACATAATTTTCTTTTTTCATATATATATTTATTACTTCTTATATTATTATTATCATTATTACATATAAATACTTAATATTCCTACCTGTTTAACTTTCTTTTGTTTTTCTTTCTATCGACCATTTTAATAGGTCCTTCATAGTACTTCTTACATTGCCCAAATATGTCAAGAATTTTTTATTAAAAAGTAATTAAAAGTGGATCTATTCAACTTATTGCTTTACATAGTTTTGTCTTGAAGCATTACACTATAAGAGATATGGAAAATATCAAGTTATCAGAAGAAAAATGGCACGGATAAGCACTTGAATTTTTTAAAGAAAAAATTGCACCAAAATAAAGCTATTCTGAATGGAATAATTCAAGACGGTTATCTCCTTTCCTTTGTGTATAATAGTTGAACACGTTGGTACTGATAACCAATACATTTTTATATTATATATTTCAGTACACTAGTTTTTACACTATCAAATAAACGGTTATCAATGCCATTCAGAAGTGAAAAAAAAAATCGCACAGCTTCTTCTCATATTTTACGCTCAGACAAAAAAAAATCGCACCAAACTACCAATAAAGCCATTTTAATCAAACAATCCAAGAATATTATCTGTTTTTCGTGGATAGTATTCGAGCAAGTTGATATCATTAACCAATGATAATCAATACCTCTTTATATTATATATTTTAATAGACTAGTTTTTAAAAGTTAGCAAATAAGTTGTTACAATGCCATTCAGAAGTAAAAAAAAATCGCACAGATAAGCACTTGTATTTCTTTTTAAAAAAACGCATATAATCCAAAAGTATGATATAACCTCTCTTTTATGTTAATATTCGAGCAAATTGATACTAATTAGCAGTAAAAGTTGATATATTTTATATATATTATTTTATTACGTATAATGGTTTCAAGCGTGCAAAATTTTATTAAAGCGAATATCATTCTTAAGGAGTTATGATAGAAAAAAAAAGTCGTACTATTAATATCACAAGAGGATTGGCTATGGCTGTTGGCGCTGTACCACTACAGCTAAAAACCCGCAAGAAAAAAAATCGCACAGGTAGAACTACCCTATTTTTATAGCTTATTTACAGTATGTGCAATATAATGTTCTAGAGCATTCTTACTTTTGCGGGTCATGTAGATATGAATGAGGCCAATTACATAAATATGGATAGAATTTTACCTGATCATTATAGTGCAGATCAAGAATTTGTTACGTATAACGATAATTCAATAGTACCATACTTTTTTGGTCTCCCAGGGTATATTGTTATAGCGAGCGGTGACAGAGTAACATCTTTTTTTTTATCTTCAATAGAAACTGTTTTTGACTTTTCATATATAAATGTATAGATATATTTAAAGCAACTGTCATCATATATTCATGACAAAAAAAAAAGAAAGTTTTTTTTTTTTTTGGGGGGGGGGATGTGTCAATTATGAGTTGATTGAAAAACCATTATTTTTTGTGATTCTTAAAAAGAATCCGTTCTGTATTTTACAAAAGCATTTAAGAACATAATGATAATAGCATACGCTTTTATATACTTGCTATGGAATTCGTTTATACAGATTGCTAATATTATAAAATAAATAAAAACGTACATGTGTTAATTTGAATTATGATATATTTACGTACAGTGTGAGTAAAGAATAGTTTATTTTCTTGATTTGATTTTCTTTCTAATAGTAAATAAGCTTGTCTGGTCATTTGTATCTAGTATAATATGTTGTTATGTATTGCGAAGAAAAAACATCAATGCATTAGTCACATTTTTCATTGCTATCTTTTTTTGCTATATACAATTGACATCTAGCTTGACACTACTATTTAGCCGTCGTTATTTGCATGAATAAATTGTGAAGGATAGAGTGAAAAATATTTTTATTTGCTTTTACGTACTTTCTTGTTCTCATGATATAATCTAACCAAAGGTCATTGACAATGGTCATGAATAAAAAGAAATCATATGAGCAAACATACATTACACACTTATAGTTATAGCCGTTCCGAAACATAAAGTGCATCATGATTTAGACCCCTTTACATCACTGTAAAATGATTATCAAGATAAATCGATTTTTTTTTCTTGTCATGCTATGAATGACATTATTCTATTATTATGATTATCAATGTTTAGTACTCTAAGAAGATCTGAAAAACAGAATTTGATATAATTGGTTACTGAGTATCAGTGTAATAGTAATAAGCTTATTAGCAACAGAATGCTTGGATAACATGACCCAAATTCGGCTTAGCGTATCGCCTATTTTTTTATTTTCCTTTTTCATGTGTCACCATAAAAAATTTGCATGACGCTAAAAAATCGGTATCACCTCCGATCCCTTTTCTCACACACTCTTACAAGGTTCCTTTAATGGTAAAGCATACAGTAAAATACTGAAGTCAATAATATCCGGTGGATGATAATTGGATATAACAAAACAAAATAGGTAACCCCTATTTTTTTTTTTTGTGGTTTGACGTGATGAATAACAAAACTTTAAATTAGTGTATTTTGTTTTGAAAAAGTAATTATAACTCATGCGAATAAAGGTGTCAAGTGGTAATAATAAGTATGATTATTAGAACAACAAATTAAAAAGAGTCCTATTTTTCCCAGACTTGCTTTTTTTTTTTGATATAAAAAGACTAGAAGGTAATCCACTCATTTTTTTTCTTTCTCTTTCTACTCTTTAATATTTAATAGTATATTTAAACTTACATTTTTTTTATTATTACCATGAAAGATCTTTCACAAATTGGAGAAGCAGCTCGCGTTACTGAAGCATGGGAGGAATATATTGTATCAAAATATGGTGAAAACAAATCATCTAAGGAAACAGCTGCTTTTCGAGATTATAGTAATGCATTAGAAACACAACCAACAGTCGCCGCTTTTTACAAGGAAAATCATGAAAAACAAAGTTTGGATCATGTTTTAGCTATGAAAGAAAAATATCATAAATTGGACAAGGCTTATTTGGGTGTTTGGGAAGTATTAGAAATATTAAATGGATTGGTGGATGATTCAGATCCGGATATTCAAATGCCACAAACAGTTCATGCATTACAATCCGCAGAAGCTGCTCGACGGGATGGTCAACCACGTTGGATGATTTTGGTTGCATTGATTCATGACTTGGGTAAATACTTGTATTTTGAAGGTGAAGAACAATGGAATGTACGTATTATTATTATTATTTTGCATATTTGTTTGTTTTATCTATAAATACTACTGTTTTTGATTAATATTCTAAAAAAAAAAACAGGTTGTTGGTGATACTTTCCCAGTTGGATGTCAATTCTCAAATAAAATTGTTCATCCAGAATACTTTGTCAATAATCCCGATTATAATCATCCAGTCTATTCAACAAAATATGGTATTTATGAACCTCATTGTGGATTGGAACAAGTTCATTTAAGTTTTGGTCACGATGAATATATGGCTATGGTATGCAAGGATTATTTACCAGTTGAAGCATTATATATTATTCGTCACCATTCTTTCTATTCGTGCCATACAGAAGGAAGTTATGACTGGCTGTTGAATGAACATGACGTGAAAATGATGAAATGGGTCAAGACGTTCAACCAATATGATCTTTATTCCAAGGCTGAAAAAGAACCTAATCCAGAGGAATTGAAGCCATATTATCAAGAATTAATCGCTGAGTTTTTCCCAGAAAAAATCCGTTGGTAATCTAGTTATGATTCTATAGTTATATAATCTTGTTTTTTTTCCACTCTCCCTTTATTGTATATATACGTATAAATATAAATGTATTTGTTAAGATGTTATTATAATTATAATATGTATCGATTCACTCGTCGTTCAGGTTTATTATTGCTTATTATTATTTACGTAATAACAAAAACAGATAAAAAAAAAGGGAGGGGTGCGGAATGAATTGAATTATTGCGTCACTTTCTATGTATGCATGAATAATATGAGGGTTTATATGAATAAATGCTGTTGTTGATTATTATTATTGATGGTACAATAATTTGTTGTCTTTTTCTTTTTATCTTTCTTCAACGGCGTATCCGTTCATTTACTTTTGAACTTGGAGAGAGCGTGGTAACTTGAGTGGATGAGCTTCTGTTGTATACACATAGTCATTCAATGACATGCATGAATCATCAGAAAATAATAAATAAAGATACTTGAGTGTTTCAGCAAAATAAAAGCTAAAATTTAAAATGATGGATGTAAGTAATTCTGTTTTTTTTCACATGTTACATATAATTCCTCTTCCGAAAGTGGAACTTTTATACCTTTCTTGGAAATCTAACTTGGCGGTCGATGATGCATCATCAACATCTTTGATAATACTATAACCTGATTCAGTCTTGGTATATTTTTCAATTGATTGAAAGATTTTCCATCCGACAGTCTATGTAAGGGATAATTATTTAGTATTAGTATTCCGTTATAAATTAATAATAATACATCCATATTATAAGTACCTTGTAATATTCAGGATCTTCTGCAGTTCCACCAACAATACGATCATAATAAAACACACTTTCAATTGTTTCTATATATACAAAGACAAAAATATAGAACAGCTAATTAGTAACAGTAGCTACAGACAGATAATTAAAATAATCACTAAAACGTGTTGTCTATTGTTCTATGTTGTACCTGGACGTAAACCATAAACGGAACTTCTAATTGTAAATGGTCTTTTGCTTTTTTCAGCATTGTATTCACTATTATCAGGATCAGAAACAGCTCGTTTCTTTTGTGTTTCACTTCTACGATTATTATTTCTTTTCTTGAGATTTCCGCCAATGGCATCTTTAATGTGACTCCAAATATCACTACTACCATTAGGTTCATCTTTTGTATTCTTTTGAGTTGCTAATGTTTTTGGATTCCATGACCAAATTTCGGGTGCAAGACCCGTTTCGGTTTGAAACCAAGTTTCAAGACATGAGTTCATAAATGTTTGTGCGAATTTTTGTTGACGGGTTGTATCACCTGACATTTGACTAATACCAAGAAGAATATTTCCAGGCCAGAAACAGATCTATACATTGTGATTTTGATATATATATAAATAGAGATATAAACATGAGTTTTTTCATTTGTGCCTTTTTTTTTGGTATCGCTTAAAATTTATACATAATATTTTTTTTTTCAAACTTACCAATTCGTCGGATTGATACTTGACAGTCATATTTGTGATAGTAGCAACAAATTGTACATTGGGATCTTCTTGAGTGGGTGATAATAAGTATTTTTCAATACTATTCACAGCATTCACCCAAGCTTCTAAGACTTTTTCATCTTGTTTTTCGGAAAGAATATAATTTTTGATTAAATATTCATAAAAACTATCACCACCAGCTCCCACATTAACAATTGCTAGTATCATAATAAATAAAAGAAAATTTAGTAACTGGTAAGCAAAATGTTTTTTTTTTTTTGGAATATCCTATGCCAGAAAACAATAGCAACAGCTTACCATCATCTAAAGGTTTGAAAGGATCTACGGTCCAATCGTTGGGATATAAACCTGGCATTCGACTTGGTTGAGCAATTGCCTTATCAACAATACCATTAGCAGCATTAACATATTTCAAATCACCCGTAATTTGGGATAATCGAGTGAATTCGACTGTGTAAGTACCAAATTCTGCCAAGTTAATGGTTTCAGTAACTTCTGCCATATCATTAATGACGTTAAAGTATGTATAAGGAGCCCCCGTTGGGGTATCAAACAATGGCATCAAAACACCGTCAGCTAATTCAATAGCCTTGGTGAGTAAAATCTCATCTCCTCTTAAATCATAAGCAGATAAGAGACCACCCAAGTAGCGAATATTAGTTTCAAATCCTTTAGATGCTCCATTGGATTTATGGAAATTGAGTTTTTCAACAAAGGTTAAAGCTTGTTGGTATTCTTCTTCGAGACCCATAATGATCATAGTACCAAGAGCATCAATGATGGTAGCTAATATAATTTTATATAAAAAAATGGCAATCAGTAAATGTTTTTTTTAAACGTGTTGACGTAATTAATAATTGAAAGTGTACTTTGAATTATTTACCTCCCCATTGATTACTATTATGTTATTATTCCATGTAAGTATGACAAAACTTGTTAGTATCTTGTTTTTTCTTTTTCTTCTTCCATGTCCACTTGTCTCCTCAATGATATGTAGATAAAATAGAAAACAAACAAAAAATACTTACCGAGAATTCGATGGTTTATTGGTAACTGGTTTCAATTCATCATTTTCCCAAGCATATTTAACATAACCTCCATAAGCATGCTTAAAATTTTCTATCACTGCTAATGCTCGTTTATTCTTGGGTGCGCATCCTGGAAGATGAACATTTTTCGCGACCTTACTAGCGCTGGTTGATTTTGTTCCATCGATATCTTTGCTATTTTGTGTTGTAGTTTGTGGTGGTGCTGCTATGACAACTGTCGTCGTTATTAAATTAAAGATGAGAATGGATAGTAATACCCAAACAGAATTGGACTTCATGTTTTTAATTTTTTTCTGAAAAATCTACAATAGTGTTTTAATATGTTATATATTATTATTATTTAGTTAAAAAAGTAAATAAATATATAAAAGAGGGAAACAAAATAAAATGAAAAAGACCATGATTACAAAATAAAATCAAGTTTTTATATATAAAAAATAAAGCTATCAAATATGAAATCTTAGGAAAAGGAGACTTAAAGTGAAAAGGGGGGGGGGAGATGGAAGCATATCGGTATAAAAGACTTTTTCACTCTTATAAGATAATTACAATAGCAACTGACACATATAAAGTGTAAAAAACAGACTCGCATTGTTTGCTTTCTTAAAAACACCTTAATACTCGGATAATATTAGCCACAGAAAAAACTTTATATGTACGTAATAATATACACTTTAATATACCTAATATAAAAATATATCTTACCAAGAGGAACAGGAATATTCAAATCAAAAACATATAAAAAGACTTACGTCTCACTATAAATACAAAATATCTTTATTTTTATTTCTTATTATATTATCAACTTTTCTATTCGAAAAAATCACAGGTTATGGAAGAAGGAAAGAAACCTTACTAGAAGCGTGTATCATTACCAAAAGCTAATAGAAATCAAATTAATTTCTTCTCTCTTATGTCCCCTAACATTCTTGACTTTCAATGGAAGGGCTTAAAAAAAAGAGGAGGTTTAATAGATACATAAAATATTACACTCTACATTACTACATATATAAATTGTTCGTTATCAGGCTCCTGCGTATTATTATTATTTTTTCAACTCCTCATCTCTCTCCCCAATAAAGGCGAAATGTTAAAAAATTTGTTGTTATGCATTTAATAAAACGTTATTAATATTTCTCAATTTATTATAGTGAAAGTAAAAAAAAAAAAAAAAAAAAAAAAAAAAAGATGTTTTATATTATTATTTGACATCAGAATATACTATCATCAGTATCTATACAGCAAAAGAAAAAAAAAAGAGATGTTTGTATGTGTAGTAATATATTTTAAGTCAGTGTTCATTCTTCTTACTGAAATTTATCCCCAAGTAATCTGCATGTAAAATCCCTGATTTATAATGTTGCCAACAGCTGCTACAATAATCTTTAATATATATCATACATTATTATTCTAGTAATTGTCCATCATTTATTTACGTAATAAAAAAGATCCTTGTGGATATTATATAAAAACAATAATGTGTATGATCGACAATACCCATAACAGAAAATATACGAAAGAATATGTTATTATAATATACAACTCCCCCATCTCCCCCCTTTTTTTGTTTTTTGTTTTTACTCATTCCTCCCCAATTATCGGTCTTGCGAAAGATAGAGAAATACAGTCGTCATCCATTCTCCTAAACTTTATTCCAAAAATAGAATATGAAAAACAATAAACAAAGCTTTGCCAATTTGCCAATGTAATGAAGGGAGGGGGTTAGATTGACATGACCAGTATTCTTTCATTTTATTTTTTCGGGCGACTTTTTATATAGAAAGATAGGCATTCATTCACGTATATTTTACGGTATAACGAAAACAAGAATACTGATAGTTTGTTCACTACTTTAATATAATTATGTTCTCGTTCACTTGCGAGTATTTTTGAATTATATATAACCATAGTATATAAATAAGGGATGCATTGTAGCTTTCGTCATTTTGGTTACCGCGCTTTTGATAATTCTGGTTCTGCATATAATCCATTTGGAATGTACATCACACTGTGATGTTTTATATGATATTTAATAGGGGGAATGGTCCTAGATAAAGTTGTTTCTTCATGTGAAATAGGCTAGACATCACGCTATCCAATATTATTATATAATCTAATATATAGATTGTCACCACATCAAAGAAACTTTCTTTTTATTTATACGTATGTGCTTTAATTTTTCAATTCGCTAACAAATTAAGTACCTCATCGAAAAAGCCTTAATTCCTGAATATAATATAATAATTAGAATAGGTTTCTTTATTTTTGTATAATGAAAAGAGTAAATGGATAATGATAACGATGTATGTACATGTAATATGTACATAAGAAACGCTGAGTAAAAAAAATAATAATTAAATGTTCCTGGATTCTCCTTTTTAAGGGCAAGACCAAGTTTCATGATTTATATCTTCAGAAAGAAAAATAAAGATTGACCCCATAAAAATTTAGTGATAAATATATATCATCTTCCACAATATAATGTATTATTCTATATCTAAAAGTAACATGCTACATAAAATTAAGTAAATAATGAAAATGAAAATGAAATGATCAGTGGTTAACATCATTCTTTTTTGAAGTAAAAAGACTCACGCAATCATGATGCAGTCATCTTTTTTTTTTTGCAATCAATGATCTCTAATCCTCCGCACTAACAACCCTCCCCCCCCAAAAAAAAAATCCCCCATCCCGTATTATCTCTCAAACACCAATGCTTCCAAAAAAAAAATAAACCATCAAACTATTATTTGACATTATACAATTTCTTTTCAAAATAAATGAATAAACAAGTGTACGTACATAGTTTTATAGCGGTTCAATTGACATTTGTTATTAGGATAATCTGACAGTGTAAAGTGCTGGGGATTCCCACGTCAGGTGTTAAATGTTTTAGATAACATACTATTATAACTGACCCCAAGCCCAGTTTTACAGAAAGATTCACTCGTCGTTGTTGCATCATCATCTTAAGTTAGTCTATCAAAAATATTACCTTATACCTTTCATGGGTAGTTTAAGACAAAAGGAATCCCATCACTTTTTTTTTTTGTTCCTCTCCTCCCTCTTTCTTTATTTTAATATTAACTTATTGCACAAACCCCTAACACTTTCTCCTTCTTCCATTCTCACTCCATGATACCATTTATTACATTATGTTCTTCATTCTTCATTCCATTGACTCTAGCATGTGGCATGTATGTCGTTATATATTATTTTCGGTTATTGGATATTGAAATATTGTTTACTTTAAAGAGAATGAAAAAAAAAGCATACCAACGTTTTACTTTATTTTATTGTATTTTTCATAAAGTACGATTCATACAGAAGTAACCTATAGGTCATTAGGTCTTTTTGAACCTGTTACTGACATTCAATCGTCTTATAAATCAATGATGGAACGATCTCAAGGTTTTGTTCAAGCGGGTTCATTTTTTCCGGACTGGTAACTTTTTATTTATTTTCCTATTTAACGCCGCCACCGCCGCACCTCTTTTTTTTTTTTTTCGAACGCCCATAACAATGAAATTATTTGTTTGTTTGTTTGTTTGTTTTATAGGGGATATCAATGCTTAGGCTATAACCAACAATCAGAAGATGGTAACTTATCACATCAAAAACAAATAAAAGAAAGATGATTAATTTTCAAATATTATTATTAGCACATTGGGCCCCATTTATACATACTGCGATAGATTATATTAAAGAAACCTATCCTTCTCCACGTTCAAGTAAAGACCCACATGTAGAGGTAAAATAAAATAAAAATAAAAATATATGACCACAAAAATTTAAGCAGCAAAACACGAAAAGGAAGGACAATTAATCAGACAAATAATAGGGTCTCGTATCATTTTTATTTGCGATCATGTCGCATGATGTTGCCGATGTTCGTTGGCATAGTTTACAAGGTCTTAAAAATTATTTTATAGAAGCTATGGCTCAAATGGATTTTGATGGGGATTATGCGAAAGCTCATATGGCCGCAGATACAGGTGCTGAATTTACATTACAACACTCTTCTACATTGGATTATATTAATGCTACATGGCATGTTCCAGTTCAAGATATTGTTCATATTTATACAAGACTTTATCAACAGCACGATAATCAACAAAAAATACCTTCTTCTGATCATCTTATTTATTGTATGACATCAGCTTTTGCTGCTTCTAGAATTGATTTAGAATTGGGTCGATTCCTTTTTAGTTATTATGGTTCTAAAAGTCCATTTTTAATCAAAGAGTTGGTAGATTATTATAAAGGAGGTAAAAAACAAAAACTGATGTTTCTAATTTCTTACTCTTCTATCAAATATTTGATTAAAAAACATTCCATCATTTCCGCCCGGGGGGGGGGTTACGCGTTACATATGATAGGTCTACAAGATATGTCAGCGAGTGTGGCTGAGTGTCATATGGATATGATCAATGCATTCGAAAATAACAATGATGGATTATTATGTGGATCCTATTTTGAAGATAGTAATATCCACAAAAAAATATATCATGATTATAGAATGCAAAGTGCAGAAGCAAGAATGAAAAAGTTAGATGGTATTCAACATATGATGAATGAATCCGTGACAAAATCTTTTGATGCCGAAAATGGTGTTCTCACTCTATCATTTATACCCAAATCCTCCTCCTCCTCATCACTATTATTTAAATCAGATGAATCATTATCATACGATACATATCCAATTGTTAGCAGGACTACTCAACAAAAACAACAACAACAACAACAGCAACAATCTTTAATTCAAAAAAATTTATTTAACATCCAGTTACCCTCCATTGTTACACAGCGATATTTTGAGAATCGGAAAAGCCGTCGTAACATATGTACTGATTTTGGACAAGAAAAAAATAATAATCCACAACAACCGAGAACAGGGACGGCAATAACATTATCATTACCTGAATCCTCAGCAGGTCTTGGTCACGCAACAACGATCGGTGATTTTGATGGTGATGGCGAATATGAATTAATTATATCTGCACCTTACCATGGTCAATCTACACAACAACTCATGTCAGGTACCGTTTTTGTTTTGAATGGAACAAATACATTGCTGAACTACAAACGGCAACAGCCATCATCCGATGTCCATGATAGTCTTACAGATGAAGTGGATGATATTCGTGATGCTTCTCGCGTTGTTTTGGCAGGTCCAGATAAAAGAGGAAGATTTGGTTGGTCTATGGCTACTGTAGATTTGAATCAGGATGGTATTGATGATCTTGCAATAGCTTCACCTTTTTCAAACGACAACCAAGGCCGTATCGATATATTTTTTGGACGAAAGCATACGGGGATTGGATCAAAACCAGACGTAAAAATTCAATTACCACACACCGAAGGTTATGGATTTGTGATTGCTGGATTAGATATGAATCAAGATGGTCATAAAGATTTAGTAGTTGGTTGTCCTTATTGTACTGTGGCTGGAAAACAACAAGTAATTTTGATTGAGTTTTTTCTTTCTTTTTTTTTCTTTTGGTCACTAGTACTAATCATTATTTATTTTCCTATCATCTTTTTCTTCTTAAATAGGCTGGTGCTGTCCATGTTTTTCTTGGTAGTAACGATTATCAGCAACAATCAAGTAATATAAATCGAGCCGATATATCGATTTATAGTACTATCCCAACATCTTTTGAACATTTTGGTACTTCATTCGAATTCTCTTCACCATCCTCTTCTTCCCACATTTCATTATTACTTGTGGGTGCACCAGGTTATAATGTGGACAAAAATATCATACGAGCAGGTCGTGTTTATGCATTCCAAATAAAACCTTGGTTATCACTTTCTTGGACTATGGATGGAAAATCAAAATTTCAACATTTTGGAAGTATGGTTATGTTGAATAAATCTCATCAATTATTGGCTATTTCAAGTCCATCTGAGGTATATAAAAAAAAAGAAACTCAAGGAAAGAATGGTTTGAGAGAAAGTGAGGAAATTTGAATCGATGTTCTTTTTTGTTGTGACTTTTCATAAATGTTATATATATATATATATATATAGGAAACAAAAAAAGGTTTGGTACGATTATGGCAAGCAGGTACAGTCCGAGTGTATGATTGGGTCGAATTACAAAAGATGACAAGTCAACGTGTGGATTTAAAAGAGCACCTTGTTTATCAAATGGATGGTCAACAATCTGCTGGTCATTTGGGTCGTTCTCTGGCATTTTTTGACGCTGGATTATGGGTTGGTGAACCTATGGCAAATGGAGGTTTGTAACATAAAACAAATATATATATATATATGTGTGTGTGTGTGTGTGTATTGTGTATGTTGTCCGTGTAGATGAGTAACAGAGTCAAAACATATTATAGAACGAGGTCGGGTACACCGTTGGAAATTTAATGATAACTCCGTATCCTGCATAAAAAATGCTAATGCTATGGTAATCGAAACAAAAAAAAAAATTATGACGTTTCCAATAGCAACTGTCAAATAATCCATTCCTAATATCTCCTTTTTTTTCCCCTCACTCTGATCATAATAATAGGGTCGATTTGGATCACATATACAAACTATCAACAATGATATTCTTGGAATCACATCACAATATTTCAGTCAAGGTGCCAGGTAAGTAATAAACATATCTCTGGTTTATAATATAAATAGTATATGTATTTACAATAACTGATGACGAAGGACAAAAAAAAAAAAATAGGTTCGCGGGAGCTGTTCATCTCATCCAACATTAAATAATAAACAATAACACTGCTCAAAATCAAAAAACTGAATAAATAATTATCATATTCCAATAATAAAAAAAAAAAAAAAAAGCAGAGACTTCTTACTTTTTTCTTTCCCCTTTCTTTTTTTTTTCTGTTTAAATAGAATCACCATCGTCATCATCTCGAATATTATTAGGTGGATAATTTATTGGGGAGTCATCAAATTCGTTTTGTTCGTCTTCGAGATAACCTGTAGAATAATTAATAAGAGGGGTGTCATCCATGGGTTGAATAACAGAGTCATTACGTATGGATGGTGGTGAAGCCGAAGAAGTCATTGGATGTTCAAATTCAAGCTGTTGTTGTTGATGGAAAGTGTTAGAAGTAGTTGAATCCATGATGGTACTGGTATTTATGTGATGACCATTCGTACTATTATTATTATTGGTATTGGAATTGTTGCGATTGTTGGTATTTTTATTGTTATTATGATCGTCATAAGAACCAGTCAAAAGTGCCATTTCCGTTTCTTGAGCATATTTTTCTTCTTCATAGGCAAGTTGATTGAGCTCTTCCTGAAGTGTTTTCTTTTTTACATACCATGGTTGTGGGATGGCTTTGGGGGCAAGGGTTGGTAGTAACATATTATTGAAAATGGGGCTTTCACTACAAATATAAAAACGCGTTATGGATTTTGTCGCCGTTTATAATTCTCTCGCGTTTTGTGATTGCAATGGTAACCAAAGGAAAAATTTATCATTCAAAAAAAAAAAACAGTTTCTTATTCCCTTCGGTATGATATATATAGATATGTAGCAGTGTTTTAGGAGAATGAAATACACTTTTTCATTCGGCAGATATAAAATTTTATACCTTCATTCTAACTATTGGTACTTGAGTGTAATTTTTTGTTTCATCAGTGTAATATTCAACATTCAATACAATAATCAGAACTTATTCCATCTCAAAAACGGGTGTATCATGATATGAGGTTAAGAATGAGTTTAAAAGCAGTAAGAGTAAAGTCGGTAAGAAAGGGGTATGCAAGAAAGGGTAAGAAAGAGTAATTTGTAGTGGTGTTTATTAATCGAATACAGAACTGATACATTGTTGTTTGATGGAAATAGTGGTGTACATACGACTAGTAATGACTGTCTATTGTGAATCTTGTGCGTTTATTGGTGTATATCATACACAACAAGAAAAGTATGTTATGATGGTATCGTAAGTATCAAAGTGAAGGGTTAAGTAAATCAGGATCCAAATTTAGTACAATCTGTGTGGATCCGTTGAAAAATGGTATATCCCCTTTTTTACTCTTTCTTGCCAATTTCACTCTTACTGATTTTATACTCATCTTTGTCCTTATAACATAATACATGCCTTTTTAGGATGGAATAACTTATGATTATTGTATTGAATGTTCGAAAATAACACTCAAGTGCCAAGAATTAGAGAATGAAGTCTAAACTTTTATATCTGTCGAATGAAAAAAGTGTATTTCCTACTCCCAATTTCTATATTTTTAAACACAAAACACTGTACGTTAGAAGATCCTTTAAAGATATTTTTCTCTTGGAGCATAAGTGTGCTTGATGGGTTAATCAGACCCACACTCTCAATACATTGTAGGTGTAACGTCATTTTTCGTTAGATATATATATATATTGCTATATTTGTCGTCTTATAACCAGAAATGTATAATAGAGGCAAAGAACAAAAAGGTGTTTTCGTATTGTATGCACACTACGTTCTTCCTAAGAATTGAACAATTGTTATTAACAGTCATCTGTGCACGTTATATTGAGTATGTCTATAAATAATATGTTTCAATCGATACATACGTATGCATAAACTATTAATAATATTCTTAATGTGATGACAATTAAAGTGTTGTAGAAATTTTATATTTTTCCAGTTCACCAGGCTCAGTAATTGCAATTACAGTTCAGAACTGGATTCCTGGCTTTGCCTTTAACTTAACATCCATTGGGACATCATCCCTCTCCCTTTCTCAGGCCAGTATTTCAGCAGGTCTCTGTCCAAGTGCTATAATGGGAAGAAATACGTACGTATCAATGGTAACCTAGAGCAGTTCTTATCAAGCAACAACATGTGACAAGTTTGACATGCTGGCATGTAGGGTCAAACTAGGGTTCTTCATCTCATGCACAAAGAACACTAGGTCAAACGGAATAAAAAAACATCTATCTTTCAAGTACAGTCAGATTTCGTGACACTGGGAAAGTAAATGAAAGAAATACTGGAAGTATTAATTGATTTTGATATAAAATCACCACTTAGTATAACTGGTATTTTGATTGAAAAAAAACGACGACATACTTAACATAGTAAACTGAATAAGGCTGTTATATATAATATAAACATAGAAAGTTTTCGCTTCTAAAAAATCCACTAGATATCTATGGAGTGCTTATAATACCTGAACATTTTATTCAATTATAAAAATTTTATTCAAGAAAAATTGAGCGAACGCTTATGTTCTGATGAAGCGTCCCAAGCACAAGTGGATTATAGAAACAGCCTTCAGCGAGAACTCCAATTCGAAAAAACGAGCAAAGATAAAAAAAAAAAGAAACTAAAATTGCACCAAACCCATCACCAATATATTGATTACTACAACTATTCTTCTTTTGCATCATCCATATTTATTGTAAACCCCCGTTTTTTACAACCTCGATGTTTGCACACACCCTGGTTTATTTTGCGTTACATTTCAAACAAATTCCTATCTGTCCAAAAATAAGGTTTGACCGTAAGGTGCACACTGAACTAAATCGTCCATTTATCCAAAATTTGGGGTGTTTTCAAATATCAACGGGTACCAATATTGCCACAAGTGAGCCTATCAAAATTCACTAGTCATAGTTAAAGTCCGCGGAATACTATAGAAAGTTAATTTATATTTCATGAAAAAATATGACAGTGTATATGTTTGTAGTATTAAGAAGCACCCTACTTTTTTTTTCTTTTTCACTGTTGTTTGGTTTTCATAGTGTCATTTGATATTCCTACTATTTCCCCAGTATTTTCTGCGGAAGCCTGGTTCTATTTCTTTATTTAAAAATCCCAGATCCAATTATTATTATTTATTTTTTTTTTTTGGTAAAGATGATAGTAACTTAATGCAAGCACTATTTAGAAAATGTTATTTTTCGAGTTTATTCTTGTTCTTATATCTATTTGTTTTTTTATGAGTGAAAAAAATATATAATGGTAAGCGTCAGAAGCTTCATATAATCCACAGCACGAACCTTGTGTAACTATAAATCATCCACTTTTATAGATTACGTACACACTGCTTATTCCTTTTCTTGAAATATTGGGGTTTACTCAGTAAAATAGCATATTTTGACGATATTTTGAAATGTTTTTTCAAAAAATGGTTTCGTAACATCTCTTCATAATACTTTAATTAGCATATATAACGGCTTAAAAGTATTTATAAATTCATTTCTGACAACTTTTTGTAAATTCTTATTCCATTCCATATTTTGACGGTTTAAGTCACGATACGTACGTACACCTTAATCAAGACTTAAACCAAATAGCAACATACTACTGCAGTATGATAATGTATCTCACAACAGCGTCTATCGCTAAGACTTTCCTTTCTATGTACTTCTTTGATCAGACATTTTATGTTAATTTACGTATGCTATTTTTGTTTATATTTTTTGTATAAATGATGCGCTTTATATATGTGTGATAACATTTTGCAATGCATAACTTCTATTTATTTACGTATATAATATTGATTCATGCATTTTCAGGGGTTATAGTACAATACATTATAAGAAGAAATCAATTACTTTTTAACAGAAGTGTCAATAAAAGAACTAGTTGTAGATTAGATTCGACACTTTAGTATCAGTATAGTAACACTGCTCGGAAGGTCGCATGTTTCGAGCTACACCCATAGTAATCTCTTAATCAAAGATATCAAATTCGTCAATGGTTTCTACATATTTGATTTTTCTACCTGTCCTATATACAGATGATATGACGCTTGTACAAGCAATATACCGACAACTTACGGCCAAAGTATTCAACTTCTTTGCAGTATAGACCAACTCTTCGACGTCTTCATGAAGTAACCAATTCAGGTCATATAAATAAAGTTCCTCAAGCTCCTTCATACCGCTAATTATACCAAAAAGCGCGTCACGATCAGGAACTGGATCACTACCCCTCGGATCTTCTATGGTTCCCAATATAAACTTGGTTATTTGCACGTTATGTTTATTTAACTTGATGAAAAAGTTCTTGAAGCCTTGACATGTAATTCTACTATATCCCTTAAAACCTAAGCATTTGATCGTCTTGATATTAGCAAGCGCATTAAGTGCATCGTCTGAAAAATTATGACAATGGTCAAACATAACATTTCTTAGCGTTCTTGCTGGATCAGGTCTTGACAGCGAAATATTAGGATATTCGTTGAATAATCGTACCCAAGATTGTGTATCAACAATATCTTCCTCATCAAGGCCTCTCATATAAACGCTTGAAAACGCAAGCGTCTCTAAATGCGGTTGAGAGTTTATCAATGTATCCACAACAGCAGATAAGTCGAACGTCTCAACTGATTCAAAATACGTGAGTGACGGTGCCACAATTCGGCAAAAGAGTTGTTCATATGCCCCATAAATATCTGGCCAGTACTTTAACCTTTTCAATCGATCCATATTCAGTACCATATTATCTGCTTTCATTGCGTAACCTGGACGAAAATTGTCAAAGGGTTCATCATCGTCCTTTTGCTGTTCTGTTGAACCCATGTTGGCATGTAGTATCTCCAACGTTTTTTGATTTTTTTGCAGAAGTCGCAAAAATGTATCCCCAGGTACACCCCATCCACCGTTACTGGAGTAGAATGCGCGTAACCGTCCTTGATGCTGCTTGGTATACATATTATCCATGTTGATCACTGGAATTATTGGCTCTTTGTTGTTATAGTCTTGATTTAATATATCATGTGATGCTGGTAATTCCAACGAATTATCGTAGCCCAGTATTTCGACATTAGGAAAGTAATCGATTACGACGTCGAGTGCACTTGGTGTTGCTTCCAGCAATCTTAATCGTTGAACATATGGACACCATTTTGTTAACGGTTTGAGAGCATCACCAGACGTTGATGATGTTCTTAATGAAAGGTCGGTCAAAAAACGGTGTGGTTTTTGTAAAGCTTCCAATTCACCAAGTACATCTGCAAGGGAATCAGTCACATTGAACCGAAGCGTTTTGAGATTGGGAAGGTAGAATAGTATATCCGTAATTGTTATTGGAGCTCCATGTTCGTAAAATTCAAAGATGACCTTGGTCAAAGTGTAGCGTGTTCTCCAGAAACCGTTCGTTAATGATATTATTGAGTTTGTATGGAACGCATTAGACATATTAGCTGTAATAATAATAATAATAATAAAGTAGCAGGAACAAGAGCAAAATTATTACTAGTCAGTTTACTATTTCATCACTATTCAATATCTTCCCTACTGTAAAATTACATTGTGTGTTTATGTTTTATAAGGAGTCTATTTACCTATCACTTCAAGTGACTTGAGTTTTCGAAAATAACCGTTTTCCAAATCTTCAAGGTATCTCACCCATGCCTTCTCCATTGTTGTTTTAATGGTCAGATGGTGGATATGTTTCTCAATCTTTGGTAACACACGTGCAACAGCCATAATTCTACTATGCCAATGATTATTATATATATACTTCCACGCATTTTGACAATTTTCTAATCGTTGAGACCATATTCTCGACACATCAAATAAATTTGCTCTTTCTTCTTCTTTTGATAATAATACAATTTCATCCATTATTTCTATTGGAAGAGCGCTCACCAGGTCAAAATGTTGATTAGTTTTTTCATCCACCATCTTTTTGGCTTGTAACAATTGTCCATAAGCTAAATCATTCGATGCTACTTTTTCTAAACCTTCTTGATACACGTTGGAAGCTCTTTTTTGTTTTCCTTGCATAGACAATAATTGACCAAAGCACAAGTAACCCTGAGATAGAGTTGGTGCGTATTCTATCATGGCTTTAGCATCTTCTTCAGCAGCTTGAAATTGACTTTGCATACTGAGTGCAAGAGCGCGACGTTCAAATACCCATAAAAGCTCGAATTGTTCTATATATTTAATGGCATTTGTTGCTTGTTGAATGGCTGCGTCATATTCGCCATGGTCGTAGGCATTCGTGACTTTTTCGAGAGAAGGGATAGGTATAGCTGTATTCATGTTTGTAGTTGCTGTGGTAACTGGTGATACAGTACTCATAGTCAATGATGGGAAGCAATAAATGGTAGAGAAAGTGGGAGGAAAGATAATAAAAGAAAAAAATAAATACCTTTGTCTTTTTATATGGTCGTTACATATTTTATTTTTACATGTTTATTGATATGTAAAAAAAAGAAAGTTACCCAGGACTGGAAAGCGGGCACCATATTTAAGCTTGTATCACGACAACGAGGCGCAAGCTCACAAGTTTATTCATAACAAGACAAAAGTAACAGGATTCCAACGGTTACTTCCTCTTTTATAAAATACTTTATCCTGCAATAAGAAGGCGATTAATAATAGCAAGTGCTATGTTAATAAGGATAGAAAAATGCGTTATTGAAATCAAATTGCTAATGACCACGTCATATATACGAGAAGTTATAGGTGTCAATTAATAATAATTTGGTACATGGGAAAGAAGATGGCGGAAAATCTCTGCTATGAAGGAAATGTAAAAATGTCCAAGGCTTAGGATAATGCGAACCAACGTATCTCCATACAAGTGTTTAAGCTTGATACAAAAATGAACAAGAGCTTCTCAGATTGCTGGCATATTCGGGCTCGGGTAATATAAGTGGGGCCAAAACAAAAAAAAAAAAAATTGCCCGAAGCGAAGCTGAGGGTAAATGATGAGTAGGATTGATTTAAGTAATGATATGTAATATTTTGAAGAAAATTAAAAAGATAAAGATAAATAGCTAAGGAGAAAGGATGGCTTATATAGTAACGTAATAGCTAGTTATTTCTGTTCCATTGAGGACACTTTTTTTTCCCTGTTTTGCCCTTACATGTTACACTTCTACAGATCGTGCAAGATTTAGCTTTTCGTAAAGGTGGAAGGTCCACTGTAGTGAATACTGTTGGGCGAGAAAGAAGGCGAGGGGATTGTGTATTATTCTGTTCAACGTTGTTAGATAATGGCGAGGAAGAAGAAGAAGAAAATGATGATGACGATGCATCATTGCTTTGCTGATAATTATCATTATTTCTAGTACATATAGGATTTCTTGGTATAGCCACTGGTAGAATTATAGGTGTATGCTTTTGTATAGTGGGTGTATAATAGGGAGATGTATCATTGCTATCTAAACGAGGTATTTTCAGCGCTGCAGGTGATTTTGCATCTGGGATGTGACGTTTTCGAGTTAATGAACAAAGATCTTTCTGCAGAGATTCAAGTGACTCTTTATAATTTTGTTTTGTTTTACTAATATTTTGAAAGTCTTTCCAGACGTTATAATAGCTTCGCAGATGCTCCGGTGTTTTGTAAAAGAAGTTTTTGCCATCGACAAATGTGGGCCAAATCTTTGCAAATTCTTCAAAATCAGGCATTCTATGATTCGTATAACTCTCACTAAAATTTGTCTTAAGTGTATCGTTGAATTTGTCACGCTCGGCCTGTGTCTGCACTGGCAAAATTGGATGCACAACTCCTTGGCGTCTTGCGATAAATTTATGTTGAGCACCAGCAGTTTGTAACGTCGAGCCACATAAAATAACTAATGTTGCCAAATCGGAAGATGATGTATACTGCCTTACAGGACTGTTGGCCGTGTGGTCGATTTGTTTAATGCCATATAGTTTTAACACAGAGCTAGGAAGTTGCCCAATACCAAAACTTTCATCGGATGGTGCAAGTTGAGAAGCATATCTATGAACTCCAACTTCATTGTAAATATACTCAAGTCCAAGCTTTTCACGCATTTCGTTGATATGTTGTGTGAGCCAAGGCTCATAATGACCTTTGTGAACTCGACCATATCGGTTAATTGTTCCAACCTATAAAATATAATACAATTATTAAGCATGCACTTATAAAGCTTGGCCCTTCTTTATTGTCTATATATCATAGCACCTACATCAATGTTATGCCGTAATCGATAGTCTGCGAGTACTGCATCTGTTAACTCAGGACTAGCGCCAAATGAACCGAACTTTCTGATTATATTCTGATGTACGCCTCCTTCTAAAGAATTTGTCCCTCTACAACAGCGATACAGTGGTAATCCATCTCTATCTTTTCTCATGTGGAAGTAAAATGAAAATCCTGGTGGATCTGAAACCTGTCCTTCATGAATCGACTTGAGAATGTTCTTTGATTGTTTCCATGCTTCATTATCAAATAATGAACGCCCAGTTCGTGCACATTTTAGAGGACCGAATATTCAAAAAGCTGCTTTACTTTAGGATAAAGCTTTTCGGGAGGAGGAATGGTTCCTAAAAAAACGTTTCTTACTGTTACAATTTCCATTGATGAGGCCAATTATGTTTTTTTTTACTTACGTTTTACTCTACGAAATAGCCAGCGCGGATTCTTGATTAACTTTTCATTCCAAGTGGTTCCTTGCTTAAGCAAAACCGCTTCTACTCTTTTTTTATCATCTTCATCAACAACGAAGAGCGCATCCCGTAATCTACGTGAAAAATCATTAGCAAGCCCATGTCTACGCGGTACCTTAATTTGGTCCATAAGATGGAAAACATCTTTGATAACCCTTGACCTTATTGGTTCGGTATGCCATATTGAGAAGGAAGGGAAGAAAATTCTGTACGCCCATATTCGCTGCTTTTGACTTCCACTTCTGATGATTCTACACATTGCTGTATTTGTGCTTGATCATTATAAAGTATATCATCGACTACATCGTTATAACTATCGTTGCGCTCTTCAACATTTTGTTCACCTTTATCTAGTAAAAATAAAAATGCGTATGTGTCATCAACAATTTATGATGTTGTTTTTATTATACCTTCGTTTGTTGTGTTTTCACCATGTGTGAATGTAAATTGTTTCAGCTCAACCGGGGTTGATGTTCGAAGATCAGATAGCCTTACTGCAATTTGAAATGGTACTTCACCATACTCAGAGAGAGGCTTGGATTGTAAATCCATTGCACCTGGTATTACTACCTGTTTTACAGTGATAATCACTTGTGATGCTGTTACTTTCTTGCCGTTACATTTATCTTGTTGGCAACTGATTTCACCATATGCTGCAGCTTCAGTCATATGACCCGGGCTATATGAAATACTTGTTCCTAATATACATATAAATATTAACGTTATAAAATACATTATAGTTGTATTGAAAAAATGCAATTATTATATATTAATATCTACCTTCATTCACAGGCTTCTTTATTTTCTTTCCTACTACTTGCTTTTGCTTTACATTATTATATATTTCCAAACCAGCCCACGCATCAAGGGCAGCATACTCTTTCTGTGCTGTAGATAATCCAATAATATTGCTCCAATCACTGCATCTTACATTATCATCTTTTGGGAGAAAACGTTCTAACACCCTAGCACAAATATCCGATAAGCTTATTCGCTGTGTGCTGATAAGTCCTCGCTCTTTGCAGAGTGCTGCAACATCATATGCACCTCTACAATTCACCGAAAAATCGCGCTCGATTTTTTTAAGATCTTCTTGTACCTTTCGTCCAACTTTGATGATCTTTGAACTGGAGAGAACTTCATTTAATGATGGTGGTAACTTATGAATCTGCCCAAGACAATAAATGTCAATATTCCTGCTAGTAGCAATCTGTATGGTGCCAATTCTTCCAGGTCCATATCCTTCAATAACTGGCCATTCACAATCAAAACCTACTACCAATTCTTTTTTCTTATTCGTTCCTTCAACTTCTATTTGATCCAACAGATCCTTAGCAGCTGCTTCCATATCATCTGCCTCTTGAAAGCAACGTATTTGCACTTGGTCTCCGGGCATCATCAGCTTGGGATATTTACTGTTATCAATTACAGTTCCAGGCTCAGGCTTGTCTACTGGTTTAACATCTGACTTTAATGAAGGAAACACACTCTCCAATAAGTTTTTGTCCCCCCTAACGTTATCTGTAAAGAAAATTTGAGGTTGAGAATGCCCATAGAGATCAAGTGAACGGCGCAATGCATCAAACGCATATTTAAGGTGACTGATAGATTTGGTTGGAACAAGAAACTGGACCCGCACTTCTTCATACTCGTTCAAAACCGTGTATAAGGCTGTAAATGTTGGCGTGCCATCAACCTTG